>JAZBHA010000564.1:40660-56054 GCA_037464855.1 Iselma pallidipennis
ATGTCTGTAAGATAAGTATAAATGTGTAGGAAATTTCGTTAGAGGAAAGTAAATTAAACGAGATAATACCTGTACTTTTTTTTCCAAGTAAATATCGATTGACGATTAATCAAACTGTAATGACGGCCACATAATTCCTTGAGACACTCGATATTTTGGAAGTGATTTAAACTTGTCTATAGTTTAGATAAATTGAAATATTACATAAAAAAAATGTCTATTCAAATATTTAACCTACTACTAAATTTAGAAATAGAAGAATCAATTTTACAGAATTATAAAAGTTTAGTTATTAACTATTGGAAAAACACGTGTTCATATATAATTTATAGTAATTTGTTTGTCCGATCGTAAATAATGATTACAGAACACTAATAGAATATAATTAAATAATTCTGAGGTCGAGTATTAAATTGCCACAAGGAGCTTTTACTTACTGATACGATCGAGCACATTTTATAATGAAAATTATGTAAAATCTAAAACCATAAGGGCAGAATAATTACATAATGTGTAGTAAAGTTATAATAATGAATGAATTGATCAAAAATTTAACCTGTTTTTTATCCACTACATTACTGCCCCTAATAAAAAGAAGCATGAAAAGTAGTATTTTCCGCAGTACCTATATCTGATACCTACAGTGAATAATAATGAAATATTAAATATTTGTGCGAATGTACCACGTAGTAACTAGAAAAAAAAGATACCGTTTATTGAAACTTCATAATATTTAATTGTGCGTTACGTGTACGTGCCAATGAACAACAACTGCCTATGGAGCTTTTCCATTTTCCCACTGCAATTGGCTAACGCATTTTCCACCGTTTGAGCTTAACGTTAGCAATTCTGAAAGTAATTTAAACTAGAGAGTAAACGTGACATGCATACAACAGTTCTTTTCCAATCTTCACTTGTATCTATTTCCAGCGTGCAAAATAAGAACTTGCGTTTCGTTTTTTTTTTTGGACCCAAAAACTTCCAATAAATAGTCAATTATGTTATAGGATGCTTGGAAATTTGACAAGCATGAAAATCTGGAGTAGTACTATTGATCCTCAATAATCTATTTTCAAAGTTTTCGCAATGACCCCCAAGATCATCTTTGTGTTAAATTGGTATGCTATATTGAGATAGTCGAGTTTGAAGTTATATACGCGAATATAGGAAATCTCCTAACTTTATCTCACATAGAACAGACAAACTTACACCAATGGTATAGAATATAAAAGCCAATCTGTCCTTTCTAGACTGTCATACTAACAATCTATACATAAATTGAAAATTTAAACAAAAATTCATTCATAGTCACAATTTATAAAGCAATTATCGTTTTTTTTTTGGCAAGAAAACAAACGTATTAGTTTTAATTAAATTGAGATTTATTTAAAGGAGGAACGGTCAAAGTTATAAAAGAAAGTAATAAATTTCCTTGGATTATTTAGGTTAAACAATGGGAATTAAAGCGTATATCCTGAATAAACACGATCATGAATACCATGGGATCCCTTTCTACCTTTTAATATACATAGTTTGCTTTGCTATCGAATTCCAATATTAGCTAGATTTAGTTGGAAATAATAGTGTTTTTTTTTGCTTTTCTAAAAAAAGTTGGCATTTTTTCCCGTAGAATTATATTTGTTTTAGTCAATATATTACAGGTTATCACAGATAAATATTAATGTTATGATAGAAGATAAAATCGGCACATTCCGAATTTTTTTATAATTTGAATGTGGCGTGACCTTTTCCTATTCAAATGTAAGTATTGATATTTAGTATTATTGAACATTACTGGTGCAGTTATCGTAGAAGTGTTTAAAATTTTCGATAGAATCTTCCTAAAATCGGTTACAAATGTTCCATAAGTAAAACTGAATTATGGTGTATACGGCCAAAATGGAATTTGGCGTCATACAAGCCACACGTTTCTCTAATTTATTACTTCTCAAGAAATGTTCAAATAGAAGAATAGTTTCAGTGCTGAAATTCAATAAGAGCTTGTTGAAATTGTGAACGTGTATGGAATGCATTCAAGATAAACGATACATTAGTAAGAATTATAATAAATTCTCAATAACTAATTGTAACAACTTTTAGGTGCCGAAATAATTATTCTAGTAAAGTTATCTTTAACATTTATAAATGAACTTATTCACCTCTACCGCCTGAAATCATCTCCCAAGATAATCTCACTAAAACTGTTCCGTAAAATTATCAGGTTGAGTGCACCTGATGATGAGGGTCCCTACAGTAAAGAAACTTTCAGCTCTATTGAGACGTCCTATATAAATTTCGTGTCCTAGTTAATAACTTGATCGTTGGCATTTTTTCCCTGTCTTTTCTCCTATACCAACCCTACCGAAATATAGGTGCCTATATTTTTTTTATAAATCTATCAAATTATTAAGTTAAGAAAAGATGTCGAGATTGGGTTTGTAATTGATTTGAGTGCTCTTATATTGATTACCTTTATATACTTTTATAACCAAATAACGAATTTTTTCGTCTCTGATTTTCATGTTCAATCATATAGAAAAATTCAATCTGTAAAATGCAAAGCTCACCTTGGAATGCTTGCAGAGACGTCACCAACAGGGATGTGATTGGAACAACAATGAACCAAACGTTCTGCCAAATAGCAGCACTTTTTTTCGCCATCACTACCATAAAATACATATGTACACTACTAGCAGTTACATTCTATGATTTCACTTTGCCGGAAAATGTACATAGATCCATTCAATATATCTATCTATCTATTGTATTTTTGGGTAGGTGAATCGTTTGCCTTCTCTCCACACTGAACTACTTTGTTTGCAATTCGAGCTCACCACATAAATCACCAACAGTAACAAGTGGTTTCTGATTTATCCTCTCCGGACTTAGCTAAGAGATAACTCTTTACATTAGAATATTATTAGGAATGTTTTTATTACAAATAATTATCACTAAAGCTAGTTTAGGTCGTCTTAATTGTCTAGAGACAGCGAATCAAAGAACAAATGGCCTTCTTCAACGACTGCATCAATTGTTTAGAATAAATTAATAATCCTTTTTCAATAATTACTATTCGATTAATATAAAAGCTCATTATTATAGATGGAAAATTCACTTTTTTCCGAAATAACAATTACGAAGGATTCCACCGACTTATACCGGTTTAATATTTTTCAGCACTTTAAGAACGATGTCGCGTCCTGAACTGAATCCTTGTTGCGACACCACTCGTATTTCAGTTTAGCAGGAATTCTGAAATTACGAGCATGCGCTCAAATACTAACCAATCCATTCGTATACATACATATATATCTACTACATCCTGCGACCGTTTTTCCTAATTCTCACCTTGTTTTACTAAACCGTAAATTCATGTAGACCGTACCTATTCCATTGGAGATATTTTGTTTTTCTTGTTGCTTTATTTAGATTCCTCTTTTTTGTTATCCTGGTACTGTTCGTTAAACCTCCTTAAATAGCCTTATGGTCAGTTGTTTACCAATACAACAATTTCTTGCCGTGTGTAGTACATGCACGTATAACAACAACGTACAAAATAGAAATCCTACATATACGACTAGGTACACAACAATTTATACAGTTTAGTCGTTTTTCATGGCATGGTTGTTTGCATTTTCATGAGGGAGTTTATCTGTTGTCATCCTACTGTTATAGGTTTAACAGAATGGTGGAATTTGGGAGTCGATTGTTGGACGAGCTTTCATTAACTACATGCGATTAAATAGTGGAAAAATACGTTATTTTGACAGATCTTCATCATCATTCTCAGGGTGACTTACCATTAACGCATCGCGTATGGCCTCGCACACCAAAAACGAAGCCTGGCGTTGGTCGCTGATTGTAGCCTTGCGTTTGTGATTCATACTGACGCATCATGCCTCGCACACTAGCAAGGCTGCAGTTGGGAGGAAAAATGAAATTCTGCAATAGAGTATGGACGTATAACCGAATTTCTATCTGCCTATTCAGAATTGACACAATTGCCGATTTTCAACAAATTTTTACACTTACTGCTATGCTTTTTAATTAAATGATAACAAACACTTTACCACAGCAGATTTATGATGCATGCATTACACATAGAATTCAAAGTCTTATATCACCTGCGAATTGTAACTGCATTTGCCAGTATGTGAATAGGACGGATCCGATGAAATGTGGTGACATGTTTTTCAGTATAAAATTGAGGTTTTAAACTGAACATTAGAGATATAAGAAGATGAAATACTGTATATGTGTCAGTGTCTAGGACCTAGATTCTAGGTATATGCGTTTGTGTATGTGTGTATGTATGTCTATGTCTATTCACTTTAGCTCACTAACAGAGGAGGTAGAAATGAAGCACTGCAGTGATATACATCATACCTACACGTGACATCTACTAGCAAATTAGCAAGTTAATTATAATTGTAAGTGACAGCTTGAAATTTGTATTCTGTCTACACAATTCGAAACATATAATCTTAAATAAGAGTTATTAAACCACCCTTGTAGAGAGTAACGTAATATTTCATTCGAAATTCATTTTAAGACAAGAATATGTCAAGTTATTAATTGAGCTGATTCTCGCATAATAACCACAATCCACAAATTATACTCTTCTGAGATATACGTGTGAGTACGCAAATATATCGGAATCATTTATTTTCTCCAGTTATCCATCAATTTAGGATTATCGTCTTCCCACAAACAGTATTATTTGTGCAAAAATATACAAATAATGTAGAGACTGACTTGGATTTCTCATACAGGTCAAATATGGATCAGTTCAAAATATAATCGACAATACTACATACTATTATTCCGCAAATATTACATTGTCCATTTTAAATAGTCGATTAATCGGAAACTATAGAATCTATGCAGGTCTCGAGTAATGCGCAATGCTGACTTTGAAATCTTGAATTCCAACCACGTTCATAGTAGCAGAATAGGAAAAGAGATTCTATCTGAAATACATTTTTTTTTACCGTTTGATAGGTCATTGGAATATATTAAAATGATGATATATAATACATATATACCTAATACAATGAATTTCTCGTATATCCTCATATATTTATTTTATTATTATTATTTCTGTCTCAAATAATGTTTGCATTAGTTATTGTTTATCCTCAACTTAAGAAGCAATTGTTCCATTTCTCCATATTGCTGCAAATCTCTATTTTGTTGGAGAATATTGTACATATATTTACAATGTATGTATGTATGTACATATGTAGTGGATAACTTGTAGTTCAGTTTCTGGATAACAAGTGTGTTTCAACTTGTTTCGTCTCATTAACTTGAAATGTTATTATCTTGTTTCGATATTTCTAGCAAACTCCAGATGATGATAATAATAATAAATATTTATCAAAATTTTCAGCTAGTCTTACTTATTCAGCCAAACTGCTCTCTAATTAATCAATATTGTTAGTGCTATCTACAAAATTTATGATCAAAGTGTACCATCGTAGACGTATGTCCTTGCGTGCATAATAGTTCAGCTGCTTACTGTACTAAATTTTTAGACACAAACGTCATTTACATGAAGTTAGGTCAATATGACAGATTAGTAACAAGCGTGGACATACGTTTCTTACATCATTCATTATAGATCGCACTGTATTTACAAACACTTTAGACAGTCTAGTAAATCTTAGCATTATTGCTGTACTATAGGGGCATATATACATGTAGGTATGTATTAGCTCATCCTTCATTCGTTCATCCAGTCATTCATTAACTGATCCGATTGTAAAACGAGCTTTAAGCGTCTCCTGAATTCTATCATTATCTCTCTTCGTTACACATGATTTACTACTCGGAATGGTGTTCTAATAATAATCATTGAATTTTACCAGGAAAATCAGCGAGAAAGTGAGATAGAAAGACGAGTCCTGTTCAAATCCATTTTGATATTATTTGTTTGCTTTTGGTGTGCGCACATTCCCGGACAGGGAGCTCGATCCATCATTCTTACACTCAGACTGTCTTTCGTATTTTTGAAATATTATAGCCGCCAACGGTACGTTATAAATCATTTGAATATATACTATATACCTATATATAGGTATATAGTATAGTTGAGAATTTGTTATTTTGAGCAACATCAAGAATTACAACTCTAATTTAGAATAATACTGGCAGACTATGGGATGAAAGGTACATTAAAAATGTAAAATCGTCTCTATACATATAGCAGAACGGAAACGGGATGAGTTTCGCTTGTCTACTGTTGTTATTTGCAATATTTTAGAAGAGGGTTCTATCTAAATATATTCATTACACAAATAATCTGTATGCCTTTTTATCTATTTATCATTTCGGTAATTTGTTTGAAGTATCTTGTGTTATTAGTGTGGATGTTGATTATATTGGGACATACATACGTTAGTAATTACACAGTTAATCTAATGGATAATGAATTCATTATGGATATGATTGAGCTATCGGTAATTCCCGAACTGTGCATATCATCAAAACCGTACATCTGCAAACTGATGACTTCTATTTAATAAGTCATTATAAATATCAAAGAATTTTGTTCCTACAATTTGTTTAATTATAGAAAATCGAATATTAGAGAGAACTAAAAACGTAATCGCGTGAAATAGGTAAACTAAAATAAGCTAACACTTTTATGACGTTTTTTGCTGCTGGAAACTGAAATAAGCTCAACTTTAATCAATATATCTAAATGCAACTTTCAAGATAGTCCCATCAGATACTTTTTCAGGACAGTAGTCTCAAATAAAAATACAAATTACCATGAAACATGGACAACGCGCATATATTTTAGTTGCCACATAAAAACAGTGTAGATTAATTAGTTCTTTGGCGTCGAGGAAGTGCTGACCTGTAAATAATTGAATTTGCAACGATGGAATTTCGTTTGAGTGTGAGAAAGTGAGGGGTAAAGCTTTACTTGACTACCACCACCACCGTCATCACCATAAAAAGCACCGTTTCGCCTCCCTAAAATCTTTTTTGAAACACGTGACATCATTACATAGGGCAGGAGTTTAATTCGCAGCAAGACCTGCAATCGGCCAGCCATATCCGGCCCTCAAAACAAATGGATTCGAAAGTGATTCCATTTTCTGTGTCATTAGTTTCTCGACTGTTGGCGCCCGAAAAACACCACCACCACCACCACTACCCCAACTCCAGTTCAGAGAGTTCAAAATAAAAACTTGAGGAATTTTCCCAAATCAACCGTAATCTTTGTATGGTTGCTTTTTTCTCGTTTCTTTCGCTCGTTTTTTTTCCGAAGGCCTATTTTTTTTTTAATATGAAACGTGCTTAATGCTCGGTAATATTATTTTGATTTCGTCTCTTCAATTTTTGTGATTCTATTGAATGGAAATCTCATCGAATTGGACAGATGTTGTGAAAGACGTAACATTTATTTTTAATCAAAAGAAGCCTCAAATGAAATTTAAAGAATAAATCGATGAATATAGAACGTAGGAAAACCTTTTCTAATTAAGATGATTATACAATGTGGTCTATAAGATTTATAGTCAGAATGTGCCATGATAAACGTATGTCTCGCCGTGCGTGATAGTTTAGCTCACTTGACCATAGATTTTATCGATCGCACTGTATGTATATTTTTGATGTGTCATATGGCTAATTGTATCTAAATAGGTAATTTCTGTGGCGAATTAAACGGTCAAGAAAAAGACTGTTTAAGTTTAAAAATAGCCGGTAAAATCGACAGTTCATATATAACTTAAATAGCGGCCAATTTTCCAACAAAAGCATGGAAAATCAGAGAGTGTGATTTTGGTTCAGATCAAGTGGCCATGATAAATGACGTAGAAAACAAAAGAAGGCAAAACTATTACATCGTCTATCTTGGGACTGACTGTTTGAGTGCGCCCTTCTCAGCTATAGAATGACAACCTGCTTGACTTTTTGGCCGACCCGTTTGGCCGCGACCATATATATTCTTGGCCTGTCGAAGTTTGGTACTTATGCACAAAATGACACTTTACGAAAACTTACCGAACAGAAAAATATTGGAAAAGAGCCAAAAGAAACGTAGGGGGTGGGTAGGGAAAGAAAAAATAATAATAAAACGACGTACACATAACGACTTTGGCGACTTTACGAACAAATTAACTGGGTAATTAGTCAAGAAATTCGATTTCAACTTGTGAGCAAAGTTTCTTTTTGATTTAAATTTAACTCATGTTTTTGCCAAGTTCTCTAAGCAGGTTTTTCTTTTTTTGTAGTGTGAGAGCTGTAATACTCGTCTTGTGCTAGTTTGTATGCCTCACTCCACAACTAAGGGGAATTTTGCTTATTACATGACTGTCATCGTCTAAAAAGTATTTCAATTTTCATTTAGCCGTTTCTTTAATTATTTACGAACGGAGTGGAGTTTAATACTGCATGAATAATTTCTAGAGTTTGACGTAAATATGAAATAATTGAAATATTTAGGAGCAATTTGCGTAAACCTAGAGGGTGTAGATAAATAAGGACGTTCAATTATAATACGAATCGAAAAATTTATGTTTATACATATATTTTCTGTATAAATAGAAACAATAACAGATTATAGTTTTCACAAAATGCGTCAATACATTTAAAATTTATAATAACTCGTAGTAAAATTCTTCGATTGTAAGATTTCATCTATCCAGTCTACAAACATTGGCATATTCACATATACCCCAGGTGTTCGATTTGTGCCACACCCTATACCCCAGGACACAATACCCATTTGGAAAAATCGTCCATTTTCACCAGGTATCGGACAAATTAATGGACTCCCACCATCACCTTTACAAGCATCTTTCTTCTTTTGACCACCAGCACAAATAAAACTTCGATGTAATTTATAAAATCTTCCTAGTCTTGTAGTTCTTAAAGCCATTGTACATTGATTTCTTGGAATTAAAGGTAAATTTACCTTTCTTAAAATATGTGAATGCCGACCTCTATATGCTGAAGCCCTTCCCCATCCACTAGCAATACATTGTGATATGTCTAGTTTCAAATCTGATGGTGGTAAACAAATGAAACCAACATTATTCGCAACTACCAATGGTTGGTAAAGCACCAATAAAGCTATATCGTTCCAAAGAGAACCAGCACGATAAGAGGGATGTATTATAACTTCTTCAACATTAGAATCTTGATGTGGCAGTGGTTCATTAGTATTCTTTAAGTTCCATTCACCGGCGCGTACTTTAATACGACGCACACCATCATCTTGAATACAATGAGCTGCCGTTATAACCACCTGTGGATGGATCAGAGAACCACCACAAATAAATGCATTCCTTTCTTGTTTGTTACGGTCCCTTGGTAATACTAATACTGTCCATGGTAATTCACCAAATTGAGTTTGTTCGGAATTGGATGTGATACGAGATGTGACAGTATTCTGGATACCACAAATTGGAATTGTTTCTAACTGTTGATCGGTTAATGGCATCTCACAACAAACGTCGAAATAGTTCGGGCAAGTGTTGTCTGCGAATCTGAAAATAAACGAAATTATTTATAATAATTGATAATAACTCATCTACAGATCAATATTTTCGTGATATAGTCGAGTTGCTGCTCCGATATGGGCTGCAGGATGATTAAGAGAAACTGACCACAGGGCTCAATTTCTAGAACATACTACTACTTTTTCATCAGTTATTCTGTTTGATACATGTTAATAATTTGATAATATGTGCATATTTCAGAAAATGCATATTTGTATTTGCTGAAAAATTAGCAGCATACAAGATAGAGAGAGATTTGGACGGACATTATAAATGTTATCGACAATCTACTGTATTCACTTCACAGTGTGTGTAATTTTGGAGCAAACATTAATTTGTCAAAATAAGAGCTGTCGAATATAGATAGATCTTTCACCTACCGGATATCCAATAATCCATGACCGTTCTCGGCAATATTGTGATGTGGACATAATCGTGGTGGTACACATTTACATTGACGATCATTTCTATCAACACTGGTGTCACTCCGTATACGAAATTGATCACTTAACCTACTATATAAAATTATAACTAACATTATAACAATATAATGAACGAATAATATTTGACTATACATTTTAAAATTCTCCTACATTTCGTTCAACAGTTAGTTTACGAATAAACATAGTACTTACTGATAACAGGCGACAAGAGAAAACCGAAACCGGTTGCTGGACAAAAACAGGAGGAGTATTGAATTTAATCCCTTTGCAATGGTGACATAGGTCCGACCGGATGAGGATCATTATTGATTCTTTGCAATTAGTCAGTCTTTATGGCGCCACTTTATTACAAAAGGGATTTGAAACTTTCTAAATTTGATTGATCAAAGGTAACTATACGATTCAATTTTTCAGTGGGGTCTTACAATAGTATAAAACAGTTCAAGTCAGCATGTGTAACACAATTTTGCTTTTTTCTGTGGTGTAATAGACTTCAGTATTGATTTTTTCCTCTTCAGGTTCTCCCTTTTATTTAATAATTAAATGCGGTACTTCAAGTATGAGAAACTTTCTAGAAATAGTAGAACTTAGATAGATCTCAAATAAATTATAGTAATTGGAAAATATGTTTACCGGTCGTTGTATTGTTTTAGTGCAAATACCAATTTGTCAAAAGATAGACGTGATAAATAGTTATCGAAGCAACTCAATAGCATCACTATAAATAAATTTTTAAAGAACTAATTGAATATTAACAATCTTTTTAACGTATGTAGCTGTCTATAATTTTTCCTTGTTGTTAGATTTTCCCTAATTGTTTCACAAATAAATTGAGATTTTGTTCGGAAACAAGACGAAATCAATTGAGGGTAAAATAATTGGCTAGGTAAAATTTTACCTAGAAGATTTCTTTTTAAACATTTACTGTTTCCTGACAAACAATCTAACAATAAGCTCAATTTCTACAAGAGTTTGCTACCTGAATTGGAGAGCTGTACACAATACAATAGAAAATTCTTGCAACGAACAAAATACTATTTAATTAAATATTTTCTAGGAAACAGGAAGACTATAAACAATTATCAATCACAATCTTTCTATAAAATTATATTTCCTTGAACTTTGGTCATATCAGTGTGTAATATGTCTTTGTCGTCTTGATATAGCGACACTATTCGCAAAAAAAACTATTAAAAAAGTGATTAGAGCTCGCAGCCGGATCCATACATCTTCAAAGTTTTAATAACAAACCGAAATGAAACAAAAAGAAAAAAAAAGAGAAAAAGCTCGCGAATGGAACAATAAAAATTATACGTCAGAGCTATTTGGAGTGTCTCCTATCGCTAAATTATGGCATTTCTTCCATGTAATAAAAACGAAACAGCCGGGAAGCCGAATATAAAGGCTTCGCTATCAGTTGTTATTGCACAAGAAACTGCTAACAAACGGCTGATCCGCATAATTTCAAGACGTAACGCGAAGAGTGCACAGCAACAGCCAAAACAGGGAGGAGAAAGAGACGTTTCGCTATGAGAATTTGCCGAAAATTGATTTCTAGGCGAGAGTGTGCGATGTGTGACGCGCGCGATAAGCCGTCTACTCATCTCGTCAATTTTTGTAAGTGTATCACGTTAATAAATACAAGAAAAAAACCTTAAGCGGATATAAGTGGGTGGGTGGTAAATCGAAGAGATTTTTACCTGCAGGTAAAAAAGAAAACACTTTTGGGAATTGTGTCTAAAATTAGATATTGACAAGGAAATATGCTTCGATTATTTGAGAATTTCTGGAAAAACTAGAATGTGTTGGTTGGAGCACGTGGGCAACTATTGTCGATGTCTCTTGGTTAATATGTCATATAAGGGAGACTACCCACATATGAGGAGATATGTTAACGATAATAAATAATAAGCTTGAGAATCAATATCACTACATTTTAGCGAAATGTTAGATCTACCTAGATCTTAAAAATAATCATCAAAATTGGCAATTATTTTCATCTGACAATGAGTTTTGCTTACCGATATAAAGGTAAAAATGTTCAAGATGGGTGGATTATATTTTCAATGAACTTTAGCCGGTAACGTATTTTCCTTCACGACTACATGAGCTCGAATACCATCCAAAAATCAAAAAATAAAATATTCTTTTGAAGTCAGTCACTGTGATACATAATATACGACCAGATCTCTTTATGGTGTTGAAAAGACCTAAATGCGGCTCGACATCACTCCGTAACGTGAGAGAATCAAATATCGTGAATAAGAAATAAATAAAAAAAGAGACTGTACTATATGTAGTGTGTAAATGTTGATGCTGATATTAAGAGAAAGAAATAAATACGAAAAGGAAAACACAACTGTGAACCTATGTATGTAATTATGAAAAATCGGACGAATTTCGTTGAGTGATAGCATGGCATTAAGGGAATAAGAGAACGGTCCAAATAGACCTTCATAGTTCTTGGCAAATAAGGAAACTTCAAGTGGCAGCTTTTGGCACAACCAATTTCATATCGCCTACATACTATAGGACCTATTTTCCAAGGGTCATATAAGTGACGGAAGTAGAGAGAAAAAAAGGGGAAAAATATATTTTCCAGGTGACGTCTATTACATTTCGACCCACGTTTTTCACAGTATTCACAAATTCAATTTTATTATACAATAAGGATAGTATCTAAGTATTGAATATTGGTAAATTCTACTTCCGTCAATTGCCTTGTCTTTCTGTATTAATAATTCCAAACCTTCAACCAGTATGATTGATATAATCATTTTATTCAAGTCCAATGAGCTTATTAATTGATTTTTTGAATTATTTGTAATACGTATCACATCATTAATATGATAAGAATGCTATTGTTTGTTGATACAAAGTTGCTTGGTCGGACCATTGAGGTCAAGGAACAGGGCAGGACAGTTGCAGCCCTTTATCGTGAAGAACGTCTGGCTCGTGAGGTATGCACTTAATTGGTAACAAAGGAAACATCTATAACAACCTTTTACTTCGTTTCGGAATTCTATTGCAAACGAAAGTCAAGTTGTCCGGTTCAGATTTCTTGGTTTTCTTTGTTAATGAACAATAAAGTCCTAACTAGTAGGTACATGCATTCTATTGTTAACAAAGTTATTTATAAAATACATATTTGTATCAGAAATTAAAAAAAAGAAAGAAACTAGGAATGAAATACCTGGTAGTAATGAAGAAATAAAACGAAAACAATACGGGAACCGTATTGATGGAGAGTCAGAGAGTAGCAAAATTAAAATTTAGCTTATCTCTTGTTAATTAAAATAACAAATGGAAACATGAGGTTTGATACCATTCTCTAATTTTTCTGATGAAAAGCACACTTTTTTCCATTTACATATATGCTGTTTTTGTTTTAGTCATTCGTTAGAAATTATCATAATTTTTCCAAGACAATCAGGTAGAGACTCTATTTACATATTTTTGTATTAGGTACACCATTTGTGGTCTACTTCTTCTATTGTGATTGGAACAATAGTTTTAATATCTAAAACAATGTAAAATTGTATATCTAATTCAAAAACGGTTTTATAAAACTGGATAGTATGCAATTTTCTAAAAAACCTAGAGAAAGACTGTTGTAAAACTGCAATAAAATTTAGATCTCGCATTTCTGTTTGAACAATAGAACGACTTTTACCACATTTAAAAGATATAAAAATAGCGTGTATGCATTTTATTACAGTATCAGATTCGACCACTAATGGAGCTCTGTGTTGATTTATCAGAACGAAAATGCCAAAAAACATTAATATCGTATGAGCGAGAGTAATAACTACAAAAAAAGTTGTTTGAAAAATTATTACTAAACCATATTGTTGTGTCTAATAAATTCGAATCAATAGCAGTAAATCTGAGAGACTATTAGTGTCATCTGAATTCACCACAGGAATGCAATTATTACTGCATTAATGTACTTTCTGCAACCAGAATTTTAACTTCTCTAATTAATATTACCCGAAATCATATAAAGACCATAAAAGATTCACGCTCTCTTATTGTTAGCTGTAGGTATAAAACCACGAAAAGTCCAAATAAAATTTTATCACTGCTATCTACAGTCTTTGGAATAGAAATGTAGCATCTGGTATTAGTTTTAAAATAATCCACCTATACGTAATTTATTTAGACAACAATGATTTAACATTCAACTAATTTGTGTCTTTACCAGCAACATATAGTTTATACCTGAAATGGATAATATGTTTGCCTGTATGTCAGTATGATTGTAGGTATGTGTATGTCCTTTATAATAGAATAGGATGTGGGTTGGTGTTGGAAAATGTTGCGGTTGTGCCGAAACGGAACGG
The DNA here is from genome assembly GCA_037464855.1 of Iselma pallidipennis. Lineage (NCBI taxonomy): Eukaryota > Metazoa > Arthropoda > Insecta > Coleoptera > Meloidae > Iselma > Iselma pallidipennis. The sequence goes on from JAZBHA010000564.1 coordinate 54,965, forward strand.
AGGTAGTGACGAATGCATGAACCGTAAAATTGATGTCGCATAGGACTTTCAGTTCGATTCTATAGTTTATCCAGTTCACGTTCTTTTTAACTATTTCAGTTTAGATCAGTGTTTCCCAACCAGTGTGCCATGGTCATAGGTCAGGTGTACCGCGAAATTTCATTAAAATTACACTCAACATAAAATTAATTAATAATTAAATTTTTTTGTTACCCCTGATTGCATTACATTTAGTATAATGTGTCGCGAGAACTGTTCTTCAAGTCATCATGACGATGATGATGATTTTGTTACAGAATTTATGTCATAAAAAACTTAGGATTAGAATCTTGAATCTTCTTACGAAAATACGCTTTAAAATCTAATAATTGCATTACAGTTTAGAGTAGAACAATTGTAGACCATTCTTGTAGATACCATTATTGTCTATTTATTTAAGAACTGGGTCATAAAAATAATATCTCATAGATGGTTGACAATAAAACGAAAATGGATGCCATGCTGTTATATTAATTCCTGCAAGCGGAAGATACATTTCGTGTTAACGATAGCTTTCATCAAGAGAAGCGAGTATAGTCTTCTTAATGTATTAAGAAATGAATGCTCCTTTAAGAAACATAAACGAGATCATTATTTCAGTTTCGGCGGTGGAGGAATGTTCATATTGAGTAGTTCTTAAAGCAAACATTAACGTTCCGTTTTACTATAAAAGATATAACAATTTTTCGTATTTTTATGGGCTGGAAGACAAAGCCGTACCGAAAGATATATGCATATCTTTCATATTTTTAGTTCTATAAAGACAGAAGATGCATAAATGTACGCGGCAACTGCATTTTTAACAATACTTTAGGAAAAAGTTTTATCTCTTTTACGTATACATACGCTTTATACTTTTATCACCTTTATGCAGGGGAGACCGGGGACAAAAGTAACATTTTTCCTGTTAAGCCTCACTGTGGACGCCCAATGGGTCGCAGACAAAAACTACTGATATCAACACATTCCTCATCTATTCTTGCATAAACTTGTATAGATTAATTTCCAACAGGTAGACATGTTTAGTCATAGTAAGCATTTTCCCGGGACA
>JAZBHA010000565.1:0-34516 GCA_037464855.1 Iselma pallidipennis
CCAGTGAGGAACCAATCCATGAGACCAATCTGGAAGATCTAACAACAACAACAAAATTGTATAAAACAAGAATTTCGGGGAATTAGGGAGATAATTACCACATTAATTAAATTCAAACATTCACAAATTGTATAACGAATTGCATATAAATTATGTGAACATCGTCCAGTTAATAAATATTGAACTAATTCTTGTTTTACGGAATTATTCCAATTTGGTGAAATTAAAGGTCCATCTATAGGTTAATTAAATTTGATTAATTAATTGATATAAATTGAGGGGAACTTCAAGAATTACTTAGATCTTTAACGAGTAAACGTAAACGTCCACCTTCCCATATCTTCCATAAATATCTTGGTATATAAAATAATAATGCTTGGAAACAGAAAACTATACTAACCCATTGATAATAGGTTTGCCACATTGTATCATCATTATCATAGATGTTATTATCACCGATTTTATTGTTAATTGGTGAACCTAGACCTGGTAGAATTTCTCCTGCAACAAAATGTGAATTTAGCAAGAATTCGCATAATTATATAAACTGATCATACTTGCAGCTGTACTCTTTAAAATATATGTACTAAATACCCAACAATACGTATTAACTAAATCTTTCTTGTTATCAACATCACAATTAATCGGTTCACCAAAATATTGTTTACTAGTTAATAGTAATGTAAATACAATTAACATGATTACCGTAAATTTATAATGTAATTTAAATACATTATTATCAATATGGATTTCTTCTAATTTAATTAATGATTTAAATGAATTAAGAAAATCGATCATTTTTAGAATTTTTTTTCTAAACCTTATCAAAAACCGAAAGAACAAAAAAAAGGCGGCAATTTTTGATAAGAAATCTGTCAAAAAACAAAAACTCTGTCAAAAAAACAATGCTACCAATATCAAGACAACAAATATTGGCAACACTGTTTGTATTGTTGTCTCCAGTTGTCTCTTTCTAACTTCTAGAATTGTCAAATTTTTGACAAGTGTTGTAACCTCAAAAATTTGTTTTTATTTTTCGACGACAAAAAAACTATGCCTAAAGTGCGACGTAGTAAAAAATCACCACCAGAAGGGTGGGAATTAATTGAACCTACCCTTGATGAATTAGAACAGAAAATGCGTGAAGGTATTTACAACACAACAACATAACCTTACCTTTTGTTTATTAATTGTTTAAATATTCATTCCCCCGTAGCTGAAACTGAATCCCATGAAGGTAAACGTAAAAATGAATCTCTATGGCCGATATTCAAGATCCACCATCAGAAATCCCGTTATATATTCGATCTATTTTATCGACGTAAAGCTATCAGTCGTGAATTGTATGATTATTGTTTAACGGAGAATATAGCTGATCGTAATTTAATTGCTAAATGGAAGAAACAAGGCTATGAGAATTTGTGTTGTTTACGTTGTATACAGGCAAGAGATACGAATTTCGGTACAAATTGTATTTGTCGTGTACCGAAAGGCAAGTTGGAAGAAGGACGGATTGTTGAATGTGTTCATTGTGGATGTCGAGGTTGTTCCGGATAGAATTCCAATTATTTTTGTATTAATATTATTATTATTTTAATTATATCATAGTGATAGGCGATAATAAAACGAAAATCATCAAAAATTCAAGTTTTATTCATTTCAGTAATGTTTGTTCTCTTTAGATTTTATTAAAAGCGGCAATATCCACCGATTGGACGAAATCTTCAAATTCTTGTATTTTCTCAACTAATTCATCAACCGAGACTTTAGCATCTTCAACAACACACATTATTTGTAATTTATTGATACCATAACCGACTGGTACTAATTTAGATGCACCCCATATTAATCCATCCATTTCAATTGTACGTACACTTTTCTCCATTTCTTTCATATCTGTTTCATCATCCCATGGTTTTACATCCAATACAATACTTGATTTTGCTATCAATTCAGGTTTTTTCGATTTCTTTTCATTGTATGCTTTTAAACGTTCTTCACGTACACGTGCCGCTTCAGTATCATCCTCCTCATCATCAGATGCAAACAGATCAACATCATCATCATCATCACCAGCACTAGGTTTAGTTGGGGTTGTTGTTGAGCCGGTTTTCATGGGGCAAGCGCCACCAGCAGATGAGACACCCAATGATTTCAATTCATCGGATGTGAATGATTTTATGTGATTAAACCAACGTAAAGCATGCGGTAGATTAGCAGCTGGTGGTTTTTGCAGCTTGGATAACGTATCAAAGTCGGTTTGACTTGGTGAATATCTGTTAAAAGAGCCGGAAAGGAAAGTGAGGTTATGTAATGATTTTTTTGTACAAAATAGATTACCCTTCAATATAACTTTTATCCTCGAGGTAAGTATTCAGTTCTTTTAAACCTTTATCGGTTTTTAAGTCGCTAAATGAAGGTTTTCCCATTTTTTTCTCGATATTAAATCTAACAGACACGGCACGTCAATCGGTTCGAACCGGAAAGAACTTTTGAGGTTATAATCGTGATAAAACTACAATTTTATTGGAACAACACCAATTTCTGGACAATTGTGTTTGCTTTATTCCCAATTCAGTATCTGTATCAATATTGTACATATAAATTATAAAAATTATTAATTTTTTTAGTTAAATTATTTGGAAATTTTGAATTTCCCGCGTAATGGTGGCGCCACTAGTCTCCTCCTCCCGTAACGATTATACAGGTTGTCCAAAATGTTAATATACAGGATATCCCAAATATGTCTATCTATCTTTTTGGTCTTTTTCATCTTGATCATCACAATTTTGATTATTATTACTATTATTATTCCAATATTGGATATCACCGCTAGCAAAAATTATATAAAAAATTGCTGAAATTACCCAAATTGCCGATGCAATAAAAAAGACAATTCTCCATAAAGATGGATCATTTTCATTGACAACAATCACTTGTACAGCTAATGGTGCTAAAATGGAAAAGATATTCGATGCACCATTTGTTATACCCATTAATATACCACTATGGTTTGGTGATAAGTCAACATGATTGATTTGGAAGCCAGCAAATACGGCTGAATTTATACCAACGGCTATAATTAATATGGTAACAGATAGGACTTTTTGGTCACTTGGTACATAACTGAGCCAAATTAGCGCTACGGCTGGTATAAAAGTACCTACAATAATGATAATTTTGATAATTAGAGTTATTATGGTGTATGGGTGGAATTTACCGATGGTATTGTTGATCTTCCGGACAGTACCCCTTGAGAAATATTGTCGATTTATTAGAAAATCCGAAAATGGTCCAATAACGAAACATAAAATCCACATAACTAGATATGGTGCAGCTGACAATATACCATTTGATTGCATATCAAAATTCATAATTTTATTTAAATAATTCGGTATTTCTGTTAGTAATGTAGTGTAGCCCCAGTTTTGTCCAAAATGGGCTACAATTATAGCCCAAAATGGTAATGACCCAAACATTGCCCTCCATGGTGTTGGTAATTGTTTGACTTCACCCAATTGACTTAAAGCTTGTTCGATATAATAACGTTCTTCTATGGTAATTTTTTTATGACTAGCTGGACTATTAGCACCGTAAAATATCCAAATAATCACCCATAAAATACCAATGGTACCAAATAAATAGAAAGCAGCCGGCCAACCTACCCAACTAGCTGAAATCCAGCCGGTGATTGGCATGGCGACAATCGTACCGAAAGCACTACCAGAAAATATGATGGTTGCCATTATGGAACGTTCAGTCGGTGGTGCCCATTTACCCAATAAATTATGACATGATGGGAAAAAGAAACCTTGTGATAAACCTTGTATCACACGACATGCCATTACACCTTTCGATCCAAAATTATCAGCAACCAGCGGTGTTAAAATACATGCTAATGAATTGATTAACATAGCACCAACTAAGAACCATCTGGGACCATATGATTTACCACCCATACCAGCAAAGACTTGTAGCACAATATAGCCCCAATAGAATGATGATAAGACGATACTCTTATCATTCCAATCATAAGTCTAAATAATAATAAAATATCGATCAGAATTGATCAAATTTGGGCAAAAATTTTGGCATTCTTACAGGAATATCAGGATTTGGTGATGTTGTATTATCAGTCATAGCAACAATACCAACTGATAAATTGACACGCATTGCATATGCAATAGCGAGCAATAGGAAACATAGCACTACCTGTATATAACGGACACCAAATCGGCCTAAATTTGTAAAAAAGTACCAATTAGTTTAGAAATTATCTATCTATTATTGGGTGCACTAACCTGGCGGGGTCACCACGATATTGTTATCTGTATGGTTTGGAATTTCAGCATCTGGTTGAGCCATTGATGGAAAATTTAGAAAATAACGTGAAAATGCAAACAACCCAATTTAACACAGATACATCAATGATTGAATATTTAACGATTAATAATGATAATAAAATAATAATAATAATAAAATACTATTGTTTACGTTATCACTGCTCAACAACTAATCGACACAAAAATTTTAAGCACTCGTAAAAACAACAATTTTCAACACTTTCGATAAACATCTATATATTTAAATATCATTATTATAAACCAGTTTTTTGATTGTATACCGTGCGAGCAAAAAAGAATGACCGTAATAATGGATTTTTTTGTTACACTTTCCCTTAAATTAACGTGAAACGTTCAAACTTGATGCGCATAGAACCGTTTTGCGTGTTGTGCACATCGCCCATCTCTCTCACTCGACTCAAATTTAGCGTTATAGCGTTGTATTACGAGCAGGTAAGCAAATACCGATGTGGCGCCAAATCGTACTAAGAAAGCTGAAGAGCCAGTGGCCTATTAGACTGTCCAAAAGTGACTCAGTTTTGAGAAATTTGCCAAAATGGCTGTATCATTTTTCCGCGATAACTCTCTTTAAAATGAATTAAATCGAAAGAATTTTATACAAATTGATAGAGCAATTAGAGCTGCATAGCCAATACCCTGTCACGTTTTGGAAATCCTACTAGTTTTTTGAAAATTTCGAAAATTGAATTATAGATCAGAAAATTGTATTATAGGCAACACAGTATACTTGCTCTTTGCATAGCTTTGCGCCAAGAGATGAATTGGTGGTTGCATTTTTTTCTTAATTCAGGTGCTACGGAGAAATTTGGCGGGAATTTAGTTGGGGAAAAGAAGACACTATTTCAACATAAATAATATTTATTTAACATTTTTGTTGGATTTTTCTCCTTTCCTGGTTTCAAATCAGATTTTTTTTGAATTGAATCGATAATATGTACACACAAAAATACACAAATAAGAGACCACCTTTGACAGACAAAAAAAGAAATTAAGGCACATTATATAAAAATACAATACTATTATTATTATAATTATTATTAATTATGTAACACACTGGCCTCTAACTACTATATTTTCCAACTTATCTGATTTATTTGTTACTATAATAAATACAAATAATTGAATTGGTTGTTTGTTTGTTTTTCTCTCTTATTATTATTAATTTTTTTTAAGTACATTATTTACTACAAATATTTATACATAAATAATTATATGTAATTATAGATATATTTATTATATAAAATTAACAGAATTTTAAAACAAAAATTTCTATATACACAAGAAACAAAAATAAAACCAAGATACAGAGTGAGCAAAAGGAATTGAAACTATTAGGTCTGCTGGACTATCATCAGTCAGGTCAAGTCAAATCTGTCAGCGATGCGCAGGCGCACTCCAACTCCGAAATAGTCCGAGGCATGCGCAGATAGTCTAGTTTGGGAGTTTTAAACTCTTTGGCGCATGCGTCTGACTGTTTCGGCCTTGTCTGATAGTTTTGGATTCTTATTGTTGGAACAGACCTATAATTATTCCAATTTCTCTCGATTAATTTAATTTAAATAATTAAAAATTATAATAAAACATAATTATATGGCCTCAAATCCAGATTTAATTGACGAAATTTATAATTTTCCTTGATTAATCGATACACAAAAATTACAAAAAAAAAAAAATTGAGCAACTTAATTAAAATACATATAATAGAATGACTGTTCTGTGATGCAAATTCTATTATTATTATTATTATTATTTTAATTTTAAACAATAAAAAATATCACAATTTTATCAACAAATAATCAAATTTAAGTACATTTTAAGAGAAAAAAAAATTATAAAGATATGTATCAGGGAATTTGATCAGGATATGTTTGCATCACATGATTTTCTCAATTAAATTTATAAATTAGTTTAATTATACACATCATAATTAATTAGGTAATTAATTAAATTACCAATTATTTACAAATATTGGAAAAATTCTAAAAATTTGTTATAAAAAACAAACAGTCTTGAAAATGTTATTATTATTTTTTTTTTGACCAAAACTTATATGATACGATATGATTATATTATAGAGGGAATGTTTTAGAAGTACAGTGGTGGCCCCAAGTCTATGTTTTTTTATCAGGCCCTACCATTAGGGCCAGCACTGTTGTTTCATTGATTGAGCATACATTCTTCTTTAATTATATAAAATAAAAATAATTATAGGATATGTTTTTCGGGGGTGGCAGGGCGGCGGCGAAACCAAACAAACAGGTTTTTCTATTTATTATTAATTGTTATTATAAATATAAATAATAACAATCACAATTTGTTTGGATCGTAATTTTCTAAGGACCATTGTTGTCTTGTTATGTCGCTATTACATTGTTCCATTAATAATTTCGTTTTCGACTCATTTATTGCCAAACATTTATCACTGCTACCATGTCGTAATAATTTCGTTGTTGGATCATAATCCCAATATTGGTTACCTTTACTACCATGGCATGGATATAAAATAACTTCTTGTCCACTATAATCTAAACAGGCTTCATCACGACGTATCTCACCACTTTTACTATACATCCAAAACTGTAGAGACGTAGAGGAAAAACAGGCGGGAAAAAAACGAAAAAAAAAAACAAATTATCAGAGAGAAAGTCGTCGCACAAAAGATAAGTCCTGATTTTTGTGTATGTGTCTGTGTGTTTATACATATATTTATTCCTAGGAAAACGTTGTCCTGGTAAAGAAATTTATGGATGTAATAAATCCAACATTCTTGTTGTTGTTGTTGTTGTTGGTTTCTTTCTTTTTTTTTATTCCTCCTGGTTCTTGTCACAAAATACACACAAAAGAATGAAACTTGGCACGAAAACGTTATTGGAACAAATTGAATTTCGTATTCCAGTAGTTGTGTACAAAGTATCCAGACACATACATAAAAAAAATGGATAGGTTTTAAGGTGGACGCGCACTACGGCGGAACAGTCTCTCGGTGAAATTAAAGCAGGGATTCTTACAAGCACCGTCCGCGCATGCGTCAATCCTTAAATTGGAGGCATTGATTCTAACAAACACAGTTTGCGCATGCGTCAATCGTCCGGGTCGGACGTGAACGTTCCGTCTAGTGCGCGCCCGCCCTCTTATATAGGCATTTCTTGATAGAAATTTAAGAAAAATAAAGATTGATATTATTCGGTTAGCTCAAAAACCAGAAGAAGTCCATAAATATACGGCCATACACTTTTTTGTTAACTTGACTAAAATAGAAAAATCAGGAAAAATCACCACAACCAACAGAAATTTTTGTGTTTTCTTTTAAATTTTTGGTAAATTTTATTTTTATAGCAAGAAGGATGCAGGTCTTTATCAGATAAAGATACAGAGAAAAACAGCAGTAAGATTAGGCTTAGAACACAATGGAACGTATCTGTATAGAAAGAGACAATAAGTGGAAATAGAGTAGTTGATTGGTTGATTTATATAGTTGTCTCTTTCTAAATCTGTCGTAACTGTCATATTTATCATTCTCTCTACAATCCATTGTGTTCTAACTCTTATTTGGGAGTAAATCACGTTTTTCTTCAGTTTGGAAAAGAGAGAAAAAGGCAAAAACTAATAATTCATTTCCCCAATTTTCTAATAAAATCTCTCGCAGTGAATAATAAATTGCTCAAATATTTATCATTTCCTCTATTTTTTTCTGATTTTAAATTAAATTTATATTCGAATTATCGATTTAAAAATGTGAAAGAAAGTCTGGTTAATTTTTCTTGTTAAAAACAGGGAAAAAAAAGGAGACCTGCATATAATATTTACAATGAAAATTGTTGGTAGTTGTGGTTGTATTTTTTACCTGATTGCCACCCTGTCTATGACATGGCCATATACTGACAGCTTTATGTAAATCTTCTGGTTTTGCAGCTGAATCCAAACAGATACCAAATTCTAATAATGCTATCTGTAATCAAGAAATCACCCACATTTTTAGTATAAATATAGATGAAGACAATTTACCTGATTGCCACCCTGTCTATGACAAGGATATAGACCGGCAGGTTTATGTAAATCACTACGGCGTGCTGGTGAATCCAAACATGTCTTACCACCATAGCCCTTATTCCGTATCTAATTAATAGTTTTTTTTTGAACAACAATTATTATCATCATCATAACAAAATTGGTAGTAAAGGTGGATTTATAAACGTAAACGTAAACGCAACTTAAACGTAAATGTAACGGTGGATCAGAATGCGCGGTCGCGCATACGCCCGAGCAAAGGCACGACCTGCATTATTTACAGGAACCATTCAGCGCTCTTGTCGCAGGAGACGTGAGTAAGATAAACGGATGCGTTTATGTTTACGTTACTGTTAGAATTTAACAAAACAAAAATCGATAGAAATAAATAAATAAATAAATAGAGAGTGAGAATTACCTCGCCACTGGCGACCGCTTCTCCAGGTATGAATAATTCCGGATAAATATTATCCAAATACCATTTAAAATTCTTACAACCTAATTTCCGACGTAACTCCTTCCTTGTTGTAACATCACCATAATCACCTTTATCATTACCGATACGTTGATAATAGTATTTAGCATATTCATCTAACCATACATCAGCTAAACGTACACTATTACGTCTTAATACATTAACACCTTGTCGCCATTTATATGGTGAACGTTTACGGAATATATGACCAACATGTGAACATGGTACAATTTCTAAGGTACCACCACACATCCATGTTTTAAATGATAATTCCAAATTCTCACCACCCCATATATCGAAACCGTTGTCGTAGGTGCCCAGTTTTTCAAAGAATTTCTATTAGAAAAAAAGAACAATTATTAGATACGAATCGGACGTATCGGATCCGATGCGCATAGGTGTGCGTGTTCCTTTATAATTTTTCCATTGTATTAAATACCGTGTGTCCCAAAAGGAACGCTAATATATAAAGAAACAATCTAATTAAATTTGATGGTCGTGGAATTGTAGATGGGACATCCTGTATATAGAGATAGAAATAGCAGGTAAAATGTGTGCAAAACTTGCCGTCACCTCCACACAGCTTACTACCACCATCTGGAAATCTCACGTTAATATATAATTTATATCGCGAAATTATCGAAACGTGTCAAAACGGATCCAGGGAAAATTTCAAACTTCGGCGTAAAGTATAAGATGATGGGTAGGCGACGGAGACGACGCCGACGATGCCGCCGATAAAGACGACGACGTAGAATTTTTTTCAAGTAACGATAAAGTGAAAGAGGAAAATAAATAAAAATATATCTATCGATATCTGTGGAAAATTGATATTTAGGTAACTTGTATGACATGCTGGTGGTTTTGTCAAAAATTTATAGGAGTTTTCTTTTTCCTTTCCCATCGTTTTTTTTCTTTACAAAACTCCCGGTAAAATCCTTAAAGATTTCACTAATTTTCCTTAACCGGAAACGAGAAGTAAATCAATACTGAGAGGGACGGAAATGGAAAAGGAAATTTCCAATCGAGGACAATTAATTAACAAATACATATAAACGACATACCTACATACAATCGACTTTATTGTTGTATTTGTGTTTTTCATTTAGAAAAGAAAGACAGACAGACAGGCAGAAAAAAAAGATTAAAGCAAAAAAAAAGAAAGAAAAACGAAAAACCTGCGTGGATAATTTTGATGAGTTGGCAAATTACAATTTCCGGTAAAAAAAGTCTGTCTTTGGTAAACAAACGAAAATAATGGCAACAGTTTTCTCGTTACAGAAATTAAATAAAAATTGTCTCTGATTTGGATTGAACGGGAGAATAAAACAAAAAAAAAATAATAATAATCATTGGCGCAAAGAACGAACAATTCGTTCTTGTCATCTTTTTGTTCTGGTTTGAATTAAAATTCAAAACAAGCAGCTTCAGGAAATGTATTTTATCATTATTATTATTATTATTATTATTATTATTATAGTTTCTGATCATATAGGGTGACAACTAATCTAATTTTTTTCTAATCAGCAACATCCCCAACACAATATTGGTAGTATTTCTAAGGGTGACTATACACGGAGAGATTTTTCGTCTCTTTCTAAACCAGAAACGGTAAACTGATAGTTTCCTCTTTATTTTTAGAAAGAGAGGATAAATCTACCTCTTTATTATAATTTTTAAATCTTTTTATCTCAACAAATAACTGTTTTTTTTTCTTTCTGTAAAGAGAAGGGTAAATGGTAGGAGATAGATAAAATCCTCGCCGTGTAAATGCACCCTAATATGTATCTATCTACCTATCTATCTATCTATACAGACTTGTGACAACATATCCCAACAGACCGTACATATATATACATATAGGCATGTCAACCCATGGATGTTGGAATTATAATTGTCAAGGGAATATTACTCCCTACTACTATTCACTGGATCCATACGAAATTTCGCCTTCCTAACTTTGGATAAGAACAAACACGATGTTTGCATACTCAACTAGAAACTCTACCCACAATTATATTTATGTTGGATGGAAATATCATATGTACATATGCATATGTATAATATAATATAACAAAAGATAGACAGACAGTATAATATGATGGTTGTTCTCGGCCCCTGTAGCAACATTTTTCCCTTACCTTATCAATGCTGAATAGTCCACCGGCCATTGTTGGACTCCATACCGGTTCAGCGGAATTCTTATGTCGTTTCTTTTCACGTTCAGGTATTGCATGCCAATTAAATTGTAAATTCCAATCAAAACCACCAACATTAACACCGGCACTATCATGAAAATGATATTCTAATGTTGTATCATCAATAACATCAATAACAGGACATACAACTGTTGTTGGATCACGTGCTATCCGATCTAATAATGGTTCTAGCCAACCTGTTGTACATTCACAATGTGAATCTAGATATGTTAATACTTCGCCGGTAGCATGAGCAGCACCTGGATTTTACCAAAAATATATATATTTATCATCCCTCCCAAAATTGTCTCTTCTTACCTAATAGACGTGCCCGTATTAATCCTTCACGTTTCTTTGCTCGAATAATTCGTACTTTTGGTTCATTTGCAAAATAATCAACTAATTGTTGTTTTAAATGTTGCATATCAGAGAAATCATCGACTAGGAGGACTTCTTTGATTAGATGTGTCGGTGAACGATCTAATACTGAATGTACAGTTCTTAATAATACAGACCAGGCTTCATTATGGAAACATATTATCACAGATGTCTGGGGTAGATCATCAAGAAAACGAGCCGGCGCTTTACACCTGAAAACAACAATAACAACAATAATAACAATAACTCTCTTCAGATAAATCTAGATCTAGAAACTTCAATTTATTAGAAATTTGCAAATTTGGAACAATTAAGGTCCTGCTACCGTATGTATCCGAAAAAAGCCCGTGCCTTGGTGCGAAATCCGCATCTTTCAATTGGCGGTTGACTGCAATAACCAATCAGACAATCAGTGCGGTCAACCGGCAATTGAAAGATGCGGAGTTCGAGTCTCGCTCAAGGCACGGACTTTTGTCGGATATACGGTGGAAATGGACCTTAATTGCGCCAAATTTGCTAATTTTACTACTGTGGATTGTTCATTAACTTCAATTTATTGTTTAGAATTACAGACTGATCCCGCTTAACGCTATTTCGTTATAACGACCTGTAGGCCGTTACGTTTGCGAACTAAACTAGGCTGGTTTAAAAAAGTCGCTATTGTCGGTACTGGTGCGGTCGCTTAGTCAAATACAGCGTTTACGACAACGACTTTATAGACCAGTCCTTAGTTCGTAGAATAGTTTCTGAGCGTTCACCCGGGGGGGGTCTGTCTTTAATAGGAATATGGTAGAATTGTAAGGCAATTACGTTGTTAACTAATTAGAGGGACAAGCGACTCGTAAGTAATTAATTTCGACAGGAATCACAGTTATACTCGTATACTAGAAACATAGACGTATACCTACAGATATAGGTATAACATATAGATCTCTACAAACAATACTGCTAAATATATGATGGTTTTCGATATCGATTATCTCCACTTGGTCGAATCTGAGTTATCTCACTTAATATATAGGTATACATACATATATGAGATTAATTTTATCAAATTTATCTCTCTCCATATATACATAGATGCATGAATATAGGAGAGACCGAAAATGGGGAATCAATTATATTATAGGTATCTATCGGGTGTCCAAACTAACATGACACCACCTATGTATTTTCTGTAATGTATTTACAAAGAAAACTTTTTTCAATTCCTACCGGACACCCGGTATATCCCAAAACAATTAGTTAAAAAAATCCTGTATTTTCAAATTGACTAGAGAGGTACGGATTTAAATTTCCAACAAAAATTGATGAGAGACTTTAAATGAAGATACGCTGAGGGGGGGGTGGGAGGTTAGAAACAGAGAAAAAGAGAGACAGGGAGAGAGAGGATTATATTAGCCCAGTTTCAAGGCAATTAACTACAAAATAATCCTCACGGCAATTAATTAACAAAAGAAGAATTCGTATAATGATGATCTGGTTCGACACACTGGTTAAAATATATTCGTTTCATCAAGTTTTGTGTGTTGTTTTTCTTGTTTTCCAGTTTTCCTTTTACAAAAATTCAACCAGATGGAAAAGTTTTTATTAGCATAAACTTTTAGAGAACAATTGGAAGTTAATAAAAATTATTTTATTGCTCTATTTAGAAATGGTTGAATGAAAAAATTATACAATAAACGTTATTGATATTAAGTAATTACACAAATTTAATGATTTATTATACTTTTATTTGGTAATAAATACGATTTTTTTATGCGAAAACACCTACACGCATAAAGTTATTATTTTGCAAAAAAAACCGCAACACTTTTGAACGGAATAATAAACTTCAATATACCATAGTTCGTTAATTATTATTATTATTATTGTTGTTGCAATTTCGACAATATCTCTAGAGCTTTGTTATTAATTCAATTTTCAACGATATACCGAGAACGTGTTAATATAACAATATATCTATCCCTCGATGCACTAATAATAATTGTATATGAAAACATTTATTTAACAAAATAGACACAATAGTACCTACTAGCATCACCAACGAGCGGATAATACAATCCTTACATCATTGAGAATAAGACCCCTGTCACACGGGGGTTTCACAATTACAATTAACGCACGTGTAAGGCATAGAAATGTAGTAGATTGTCATATGTATGTTGTGTATATATCTTGAACAAACATGCTTTTAGATGCCGCACATGCGTAGTTATTATTTTTTTTTTGTTAAATTATGATACAATTTATTTTGGCCGTGTGACAGGGGTCTAACCAACATAATCCGCTCCCTAGTGATCACTCAGACGAATATTTTTTGCCCCTTCAAATCTATCATTATATTATAAACAGAATTTTCAATTCACTACCGTTTCTGGAACACGGAAATTAACTCAAATAGCAAAAAAAATTCCACTTTTTTGCTGCAAGTAAAGAGACCAACTCTGTATATAAAAGCTTCTAGAGTTTCTTTTTTTTTGTACTCTCCCACCGACCCTCAATATACATTTTCTCATTTTCATCATTAACATTAATGGAATTGTCAATGTGTGCGTGTGTGTATACATAGATATAGATGTGGTACAACAATTATGAACATGGCAGACTGGGCGACCAGCCACCAACCACCACCAACCACTACCACCAGTCAGGCATAGGCTTTTGTTCTTACAGTCATTAGTGCTAACGTTAATTGCGTTCTTGTTGGGCTATATAGTAGAATAGACACATATACCTATTCGAAATATCTATCTCTTTCTAATTTATTCTCACTGACTGTATATGTGTGTGATTTAATCATAGACTTGTTGAAATATTGAGAAATTCCGTTTCAAAACCACAAATCCCTTATGATTTTAACACTACTTGTATCTATCCATGTATCTCTTTTCAGTCTTATCAATTTAAATTGCTATTAAATAATTTATTGAAAGCGAGAAAAAAAAACACCAAATTTTTCACGATAATCCTAGTAGAGCCCATTTAATTCCACCACATAATCACTTTGGGGGGAGAGGTACAAGTGAGGCAGGGGAGATTGTTAAATTCCTTCTCATATATTTATATCTATGTATATGTAGTATATATGTATATATATACAAACACATACATACACGTACCATGAGAGTAGCAAGAGAAATTGGGGAGGATGGAGAAATTACAATATCAGAGATTTTAGAGAAGGGGCGGGCGGTAATGTTGGAACGACACGGGCGGTGACGAAATTAATGCCAGTCGAGGAGCAGCAGCAAGAAGCCAAAGCTCCATATAACGAAAATTACACTGAAAACCAAGATTCCCATATATTCTCTCTCTCTCTTTTACTCTTTCATTACAATATTCTCTATTTCTTATCAGGGTCTTAAAACAATTATTCGTTGATTTAACAAAATGTTTTTGTGTGTTGTATTAATCGGATTTGCCCGGCGCCTCCACCAAAATTAAAATAGCACCTATCGAAAATTTAGCCTTTTATCAATTAGTAAAAGTTATTTTTTTTTTAATAAGGGTTGTGAATTATTGTACTCTGTCGTATGTTTTGCACAAAAGTGGCACCATTCACCACCATTCACGAAATGGAAATGTAAAGGGCAAACATATTATTATCATAGTCATGAGAAAAGCAGATGTTGACAGATTTCAAACCGTTCTCTCTGACTCTGATTAATTACTATTCTACAACATAGAAATTGGATAGGGGTTGAACCATTTCAACCCTTTAAATATATATATCAACAGAAAATTAGTAAAAAAACAGACGATTTTTCTATTTAATATTTAAATAATTACGAAACGTAGGTACAAATAAATTTCAAGATTATTTTGTAATACTTATACCTATGCCCTTTAAAGAACATTTAGAGTTAATAAATTTTTTTGTATAAGGCTTCCACCCTCGGCTTCATCAAAAAATTCCTGCAATTCTCTTAATTAAAATCAATTTCTATAGGTATAGTAGGTATGTACAGTCAACCCCCGATTCTGCGCCTACATCTGCCGCGACTGTAAACTGGCGCCAATGCGGGGGTGGCAGTGAATTCAACATATCCACTATTATATATGGCACTTTTGTTCTTACAGTTTTATAGGTGTTAGGTGAAGGTGGCGCGAAATTAAGGGGTGTAGATTCGGGGGTTGACTGTATATATATTTCCGTTTTTTGTATCATTCTCTCTTTTTCTTATTGATCTATACAACGACCAGAAAAAAAATAGAAGCAAAAGAGAAAACGCAATACCTTAATGGAATTGGGCAAATAAAATTTAATTATACTCTCTCCTCATTTAATCGAATTAACACACACATACACACACACATAATCCCAGTCTTAAAAAACACTACCATTAATGTCTAAATCTAAACCATTACGACTGGATCAAAAAAGACACAACATAGAAATGGGGTGTATGTATGTGTGTGGATGAATGAGTAAAGTTGGGAGGGGTAGCAACGACGACGACGACAAGAAAAACCATCATGAAACGTCAACGTCACCATCAATCATCTCGACAGTTTCTCTGTTGCTGGATGTCTGTGATTATTTCCTCCTCCTTTCTTTTTTTTTCATTTTATTTAATATTATTTTACCAAATAGATATGGTTGGATTTCCCTCCTTCCCCCCCTCTTTCTTCCTACCAACCATCCTTTTATTCTACAGAGACACACAGTTTCCAATTAGATACGAAAATAAAATGGGTCGCGATTTAAATTTCAAAAGCTATTGTGATTCTTGACAGAAAAAAAAGAAAAAACTGGAAACTTTTTAATTGTTTCCATTTATCTGTAGAAACTTCTATTCGGCACATACAAACACAGGGTAGAAATCGAGAGGGTAACAAAAAAATTTTGGCAAACGGTAGGTACAGTCTTATATTCAAAAGAGGTGTAAAACTTTTCTTGTTCACGAGAATTCGATATAAATGCTAAAGAAGATGGTAAACGATGAGGAGGGAGTTGTAGGAGTAGGGGTAGAGTGTCATGAAATCAACCCCTGTTTCGGTTAAGAGATGATACGTTATTAAATAAGGGTCCCATCACTTACCATTCATCCCGAGGATCTGGTAGGCTCCGATGGACACTGATCATATCACTAACATACTGATTGAAGGCATTATTCTGCCATCCAAGATCGACCATTTTTTTCACTTCAACTACAAATAAAACCATTAGATATTAGACCAAAAAAAACACGGTGTTTTTGCATTTATTTTACACGTAAAACACCCTATCATCATACCACCACCACCACCAGCAACAAATCCACCACCCACCCTTCTCCCTATATCATTCTTTCGTTCGTTTTCCATCCAAAGCAGATAATGGTGTTTGTGAAAATTGCGTAAAACTCCAGGGAGGTTTCCGGTGATCTGATAGACTAGTTGAAGGGTAGTAGCAGTAGTAGTAGTGGTGGTGGTTGTGATGATGGCAACAACGTATATTTAGATAGGGTCTTTCGTGTTGGTAATAGTGGTAGAAAGTATGGGGGGCGGTGGCGGGAGAAATTCCCATGTGACGGTTTCCCTTGAAAGGATCCCTATAGGTACTTTTCGAATGAAATTGAGACTTTTTTCCCGTGGAATATAATCAATTTTTTTTTGTATTCGTTGTTTTACCTGATAAATTTGTTGGTAGGACGACAGGTTTACCCATTTCTCCGGCCGTATCTTGTGGTGGTACTAGTACACCACCACCACCACCAAGACCATTACCATCGTCATCTCGTTTGGCTAATGGTGGTCGTTTTTGTGTTTGTTGGGGTTGTTCCCGTTTGAATGTCTCTTGTTTTTGTGTGTAGAATTCTTTATTAAAATTATTAACATCGTTATTTTCTAACGGTAATGCTAGACGATGATTTGTCTGATTATTATCGTTATATAGAAGAAATGCTATTGTGAACCAAGCTGTACCAACAATTACAATTAATTTTAACAATAATGAACGTTTCCTCCACAAAACACCCATTTTTTTCGCTTTTTGTTAAAACATATTCACAAAACGAAATAAAAATTAAAAGAAAAATAACGGAAATTCGAACCCGTTTTACACTAGAACTACACACAAATCTTTTTAATCTGTCGTCTTGTCGTGTCTTCCCTTATCTTATCTACGATTTTGTCACTTTCGAATTAACATTTTGACGGTTGTTGATAAAATAAACAAAAAATAATGTTGAATGATATGATTTTCATAATTCACTTGATATTTTCTGATATGTTGTTGTAGGGAAATTGTCGTCGAATTCCATTCCTGCAACAAAAATGAAACGAAAAAATTTAGTTTAAATTTAATGTTACTATGTTGGTGGTAATGTGGTGGAAATTTAAATTTTAAATAGATAATGAAAATGGCGAGAAATCCAGGCGGCTTTTATTATTTATGTAAATTGTTTTAAATCTAGGCTTTGAATTATTCAAAAAGAATAAATAAATAAATAAATCATCATTTCTATATGCAACAACTTGGCCCAACCAAAAAAAATCTAAGAAATTACAAGAATTTTTGCAATCTTTCTGGTTCATCAAAAAATCTCTATTCATAGATAAAATCTAAAGTGTTTTATCGGTGATTTTCCTCCTATTTTCACTACACTACCTCTGTATGTATGTGTGTGTTGATAGTGATTAATCTAGAAAAGACGTGCATGTCTTGAGTTCAAGCCCAATGACAAAATGCTGTGATAATTCGTCTGTCCAAAGACAAAGGGGTGGGCGTGCGAAAAAAAATCATCAACCATCAGTCAACGGAGCTTGCTACACTGTTGGTTGGCCCGGCCCTTCTATCAGTAAAGATCGCATTTAAAAACACCGAGTAGAAAGCCAGTCACGACAAACTGAAGAGAGGTCAGATTCAAAATCCAATTGGGTTCAACTTGTAGGAAGAAATCCGTTCAACAAGTCGGGCGTCTCTTAAGACTCCACACACACACACACACACACACACACACACACACACACACACACACACTACCTACCATCAATCATTTCCACTAGTTTTGTGTTCGGAAATTACAACAAAGAAAGCCAAAAAATAAAAGAGAGATATACATGGAGATTCTAGCAAATCTACCGGGTGTCTATAGGGTGATTTCAGGTCAAAGTCGTTGATTGCGTCGTCGGTAATGCAGATCACCTCTTGTTCAACTGTCAATAACTTCTTAAGTGGAAAAATGACGACAACAGATAATCTAACCTCAACAGAAACATATCAACAAATGTCAATTTTATTACAGTATGAATCAATTTACGTTCTACGTTCTACTTTGACTTGAAATCGTACACCCGATATACGTATATTTCTCCGACTCGTTCTTTTTTACACGTTTTCTTGTATTCATTGTATTTATACATATGTACGTACAGACAGAGATAGCACTGAAAAATGCATGGACACAAATGGGGTGCAGTCAAATGCAACTGTTATATAGAGGAGATGGCTATCAACTTCCGTTTTCCTTTAAATTTTCCACTAGTAAGATTTTCTATCAATTTTCTACGTCTTCGTTTTTATTTGTTTGATTTTTGGTTGCTTTTTTCGCCAGTTCCAGACGGTACTTCAAAGCAAATAAACACTTCTTTACAGATACTACTACATCACCCCATTCAATTGAGCACAATTTTTCAACAAATTTTCTTCGTTCTGACATCGATATTTTCCCTTTTATAGTTATAATGTATCATGAATTTTACTAGATAGGTAGGTAGAGAGCATGATATCGTTTATCAAGTCAAAAGTCCAGTTTTCCTAGGTGACAATGTTTCATTTAAAAAGTGGATGAAATGTGATAAAAAAACGAAGAAAATACATTTCCCAGCGATAGGTTTGTGGAAATGATTGATGGTATATAGTTTTAAGGGTCGACTTGTTGAACGAATCTCCTCGACGTGTCGAATTTCAATTTTTCCGTCAATCTTTGATTTTACAAATATCTCGACAATTTCTGTTAAATAAAGTGATGATGTTACGTTATACCTACTACGGAATTTAAATATTTGGAATATGTGGACACTTTCCCAGAACTTTCACTAATATTATTAATGTAATCGTTCGATTACAATCTTGTAATCACTATATTAATCACAGCATTTTTTGAATTGTTGATAATTATAAGATTACACGATGAATCTAGTAACGAGTAGGAAAAAAAATTGAGAGAAAAACCCAATAAAAGATGACTCTTTTCTGTATAAATCTAACAAAGTATAGGAATCATCACGATCTTGTTCACCTTCACATTAGATTTTTTTTTCACCAATAAAAAACAACTAAAAGGTCACATTAACGTACCATTATTGTGTTTTCGTTTAATGAAAATGGCCAATTTTACAAACATGAAAACACCATTTTAACTCTCATTATCAACATCAAAATCAATACAAAAACTGAAAATAATTAAAATTAAGTTGAGAGTTTTTTACAAAAAAATCCTCCCCCAATTAAAAAATTAACACAATAATAATTCATTAAAAGTTGATAACTAGAGAGATAGAAGAGGGATGATGTATACAAAACAACCCTTTCTTTATAGTGTGTGTTGTGTATACATTTTACACACAACAGGTAAGGTCTGTGTGTAATTAGAAATGTGAGATTATTTATAACTCTCATTATAAAAGAAGAGACACTTCTTCTTCTTTTTAACTTGAGTAATTAATTAAATTAATTAGATTTAAAGTTTTTAGGTGAAATATTCGAAAAATTTGTACAACGACCTTCTCTTCTCATCAGAGTCATATATCGATGATGATGATGATATCACAATGACCTTTATATTTTCACTAAAAATAGCAGTTTCTCAAACCTACTTTAATTAATAGAAGTTTTTAACAGAAATACTAAATGATCACTATCACTGAAGTAAACACTCATACTGATCATTATCAATAAATATTTTCACGTCTATGTATATAGGGGGATTTTCACTAATACAACAATACTAATTATATTGGATTTGATAAAAAAAAAACAACACAAAACCATCAAGGTTAATAGAATTCGTCTACAATTTCACACAGTGAACATCTCTACTAAACGTGAAGAGATCCTCCTTTCACTTCTTTTTTTCCCCAATTCTTTTTCTTATAAATATTAATAATAATAATAGTAATAATAATAATTATAAAGGCAAATCCTTAAAAATAGATTTCAGTTGTATTGAATTATTCATCGTTTTTAAAGAAGAACAGCAATAAATTACTTGAAGAAATCATAAAAATGTCACTACCTGCACAAAGTTTTTTTCTTCGGTTTTCTAACCGTTGTTGTATTGATTCATTAGGCAATTTATCAAAAAATTAACTACTTTATTGATAATTTATTTGTTTAAAAGTCTGTGAATTAATAGAGAAAAATAGTAAATTCAGGTGGCGCGCCTCCACCATTTTTACCCCACAACAATACGAGAATAATCATTTTTTATTATTATCGATTCGAACAACTATTTGCCCTCCAAACAACTAGATAACTGAAACAAATTTGTTCCAACCGAAAAGGGTGCAAAACAATTTGGAGAAAACTATAGAAAAATTATCTATTTTCGTTAATGTGAGGATTAAAATTTTGCAACAAAAAAAACCCACACATTTTAATTAAATTGTTAATTAAATATTTGTCTCAAATACTTAACATTATTACAGTTGACTTTGTTTATCTGTTTTGTGGAAATAATTATTGTTGTTATCTAGATTAAATTTAAATAAATTTGTTGACGAACAGCAGAGAAAAAAAAGAACAACAAACATTTCCAATTAAAATGTTATTTAAAAATTTTATGCAAATCTAACTGGTCGTAGCTAATGGACCCAGTGTGTAAGTGGTGGACTTTCGAAACCGTCGTCTATCCGGTAAAGTATCGATAGATATAGGTGGTGGTGGTGGTGGTAAGTGGATAGCCACCCCCGGCCTTCAGAGAAACGACAACAAGAAAGACAGATAGTCGTCGTGAAGAGAATGATGGAGTCGTTGTTGTTAAATAATTTATGAACGCATCTCTTTCAGGACTCAATCGGAATTATCCTTTAAAAAGGAGGAATCTGGTGAAATTGATCCTGTATCCTGTATTATTTA
Organism: Iselma pallidipennis; assembly: GCA_037464855.1. Lineage (NCBI taxonomy): Eukaryota > Metazoa > Arthropoda > Insecta > Coleoptera > Meloidae > Iselma > Iselma pallidipennis. The sequence continues at coordinate 21,490 of JAZBHA010000565.1, forward strand.
TTATTATTTTCTATCTAGATACATGTACCTAATGAATATCAAGATAAGTGTCTAGTAATTATAGGCCCTTTTGTTAAATATATATGTATATATGTTGTTGTATACTCAAGGGGTTGGAAATGTTCCCACAAATTGCAACAGGGAATTGGAACAATAGGGCATATAGTACATGACTATAAATATCATCTATCCATCTATCTATCTATTTGTGTATGTGTGTAGTATTTGGATAAATTTATTATCTATTTGTGTAGATGTATGTGTGAGAAACCACATCATTATCTACCAAACAATATAACCCGACAAAATTAATGCAATTTTCCAAAAAAAATTGTTAGTTAACGAATCAAAGAAATGGGAACAATTTTTTTTGCTAAAATTAATTAATGAATTTCCAATTGACCTCTTGTTATAATAATCTACAATTACTATTTCTCTCCTTTTCTCAATTTACTGTATATCCGTACATATAGGATGTACAACACCATTTCAGGTCATAGTAAACGGTGAAACAATACAGATACTTGCAATAGTGCTGTACACCCGATATGTTCTACTCTAGTTTTCTGAAATTAATCTATTTTAGCACATTCGGTGACAGATCCCCGACATGGGGAAATGTACGATGGACGTTTATTTATTCAACATTTTCATCACATTGTTAAACATTTTACTAGTTTTACTAACTAACAAGAGATAGATAGATAAATAGATAGATAGATAGAGAGAGAAAAGACCAACCATCCACTAGGAGAAATGATAACGAATTTTCGTATAAAATCATGTTATAGAATTAATATTCAGTTCCTGTATGTCTGGTATGGAATGATAATTTTATCAGTTTTAGAAAAACTGTTCGCTATTTTTTATGGAAACAAGAAAAACTGTGGCGGTGGCGAAAAATTACCTCGAATAACAGAAAAAAATTCGTTCCGTTGACTACTCGTACAAGAAGAAGGAAACGACCTTAATTTACTCGATCTTTAATTAAGTTTAAAATGAAAGATGAGCCATTCTTGTCGTTTTTAAGTGAATCACGACTAAACAACAAACAACAACACGATTTAGTGATTACTTTGAATAAAAGCGGCAATAACCGATGAACCAGCAAAGATTTGATCTACCCGCATATTTCCAATAGAGAATGAATTATTTATATTTGGAAATTATCGCTCCCTTTTTACTTTTTTATTTCTTGTGTGAACAATTTGTAAAAGTATTTGATCTTCACCACCATCATCATCACGTTGTAAAAGAGAGCTTTTGTACAATTTGTGCTTTCATACAGCAAATAACAGCCAATCATAGATGTGATCATTTGCACTCGTACAAAATTACCACGCCTGTCATTGGTTGATATTTTTGGAGTAAGAGAGAAACAATCGTTAGTACAAATCAATATTAGATTAAAAAAAAAACAAAAAAGAAAAAATTATATATCTATCTATCTATCTCTGTTGCTCTCTTGTTCATACGTCTGGTATAATAATTATCTTTGTAATAAATCAATCTAGAAAGCTCCCCCCGACAGTTGTGAGCTTTTCAAACATCTGACATAAATCACCGTTTGGCAAATGTTCGACATGGTGCACGATTAATTTGACAAACGCTCGTTAACAATTAATAGACGTAACGAAAACAATAGAAAATACAAAATTATATACATATATGTATATCTATCCCTCTCTTTCTTCTATGATAATAATAATAATAGAATTTAAAAATTTGACAGTATCTTGTCGAAAAGGAAACTTGTAAAGTTTGATGCCTGCCTGCCTGCCTGCTTGCCTGCCTGCCTATCTGAGTGTCTGTGTGTATTTGTTAGCAATAAGTTTAATTGAATTTTTAAAGTACTGGTGGTGGCGGTGGTGGTGGCGGTGTAGTAAGATAAATATTTTTAAAAGGACGACACTACCAATAAACGAGAAGAGTCTCCCGCCCCGTAGGAGATATATAGGGAGGCTGTTGCTGAGATGAAATTGAGAAAGACCGTATTTTCTCATTTTTCTGTCTCTCTTTTTTTCTTTCTATTTTTTGGCTTCCATCATAAAAATGAAAGTAGTAAAAAGCAATCATAAAGAGAACACCTATCTAGCTACCATCCAAGATATATTAGCTTTATTTTGAATTATTACAGGAGAGTAGGTATTGTGTGGGCGAAAACAAAGGGAAAAAACAACATAGAAATATCAATTTCCAAACACAAATTACCCATTTTTTCGCCCATACAGTATATTAGAAGTAAGGATAGAGTCTAATTGCGTCCTTATGTTGTCAGATGTGAAAAAACAGTCAGTCAAAGTGTGCTCCTGAAACCACAACTTTATTAAGGGCACAACTCGACTCTGTCGCCTTACTGCCTGCTAACATCACACCGCAATTCACTTCTTCTACTTGGTGCAGCTTGGTCCTATTTTCAAAGTTATCTGACCGTGGGGCGCAACTCGACTATACTGAGAAGCAACACTTACTTATTTAATGATAATAAAGTATTCAATTTGATTGTTGATGACTGAAATGGAGTAGATAATGATAATGATGGTGCCGTCGTCAATTTGAACGAGGAACGACGCCGACGACGTCAAACAAAAATTAATAAATATTCATTAAACTGTTCAAATTCTATAAAAAGATCGTTTCCTAAAGATCTCTTCCTCTTTGTTATCATTGTTGTTATCATCATTTCCTTTTAATTCCATCTTGTATAAGAATAAAGAAAACAATTTTTTGCTTTATCAACAACAAAAAAAATATATATTAAGGGCTTCATTTAAGGACTCCATTCATTCATTCATTTTTCATTCATTCATTCATTCATTGGGGAAATAGATTTTTTTATATCAAAATAATCTCGGCAAATTCGGCTTGTTGTTGTTGTTGTTATTGTTATTTATCGATTCCGATATTATGGACGACAATAAATCTCCATCTCGACCGTAACAATCACCCTCTAAAAAGGGTCAAGTCTTTTGATTAATTATAGTTTTAGTTTAGAATCAAATCTACATTAGTCCTAAATAGTTTCCAGGAGGAACTAGTCCGGTCATCTTTATAAGTTGCAACAACCAGAAAAAAACCTTGTTGATTTATTAGCGACTGCACGCATCAGACCGGGACCGATCCGACAAGACAAATCAATGCTTTTAGAACAGACGATTCGGTCCCGATCTAGTGCGCCAAGTCGCTTCAAGAGATCGGAGTCGTGTAGCATCTGGATTAGTTCAAGATTTCCGTTTGATTAAACAATTAAAGTGTAATTAACTGGTAAAGATACCACAATTTTCTTATCACTACCATTACACGACTGTGTCGAAATAATTCACTGTCACACCTTGACTGGGATTCAGATTTGTACGTACATTCACTACTCGGAGATGTCGGGAATTTTGTTTTAATTTACAGGAAATGTCAAAAAAGACCGATTAAGTTACGGGTGCTTTTTTTTGATGTTGTTTGCCAGTTTATTCTATTCTTTTCCCCATCAAAAAATCTTGGAAGTAATTGATGTGCAAGTGAGATAAAAGAATCTCTAGCAAAGAAGGATAGGAAGATAGATTGTCAATTCCCGGATTCGATGATGAAAAATGAAGGTAAAAAAAAAGAAAGGTGAAAGAGTGAGAAAGAAGTAATACATGACGAGAAGAAGAAAAAATACAACATATATGTGACCTTTGTGGTGGCCTTCATGGAAAACGATTCACCTTTTGCCCCTGGTTACTGCCGCTTCTAAGTATGTTGCTGAGATTTTGTAGGTCAAGACATACGATCTTCTATTATAAATTATTTTTTTTGAAAGAAAAATCACTATATCAAGTCGGTTTCGAAAGGAGAACGTTTGTTCATTTGTAATGATTTGATTCATACATTGAAAAATTGAAATTTATCATAATTATTGTTATCATTAGACGAAATCTTACATGTTTGATAATCATAATTGGATTATAATGAAGAGAAATTCTGATTTTTGTTCTTTTTTCTTTTCAAGTAGCATCAATGTATTTGACTCTTTGACTTTTAACTACTAACCTTTATGAATTTTTCTTTCAAACAATACACAACAACTCTCTTTCTCTTCCCTGTATTTATTATACTATTATTACTATTATTATTATCATCATCATCAACATTATTATTATTATTTGTTTGTCGACAAGTAAAAGTTAAAGTCGGAAAATTGTTACACAATTTTAATCAAGTCTTTTCCGAATTAAAACGCAACAAAAGCGACGATTCCGTGCATTAGAACGGGACCGAATCGGCAGGACCGTCACGACTTTTTTAACAGGATTGGTTCATTGTAGGAACTTTTCTCATAAGAATCATGGCTTTTAAAGGTGATTCGGCGGTCCGGTTCTGATATGCACAGTCGTTAATCGGTATTAACTTAATTAAAGTAAAATAAACAGAAAATGATAATGTTCTGTATGGAAAAACTGCATACTTGCGTGATAACTTTCTATTATTTGATGTTTGCATTTCTATTTAATGAAAATGAATTTTGTTCTTGGATACAACAAGAGTTTTCCAGTTTGTTTCGTTTTTTTTTCTTTATTTCAACAGAAAAAAAAGATCATCTACTAATGAAGAGTTATTATAAAAGCTATCGACCCTTTTCACTTTATACTGTCGACTTCCATTTTAGTTGATTAGATCGAGTCCTGTCCCGGTGTCGATTTCCGTTCAATTTTTAATTAGTTATCGCCAATATCGACACAATTGTCGTCCTCGTCCTCGTCGTCGTTGTTATAATATATTGATAGACAACAAATATAGTAAGTGGGTGGTGGTGATCAATAAAATCTACACCAGGATCGAATTGTTGAATGAAATTTCGGAAAGATATTCAAAAAAAAATGAATTAATTTAACGATTTTACAATTTTACAACAGTCGTAGTATACTAGAGAGTATGCAGCATATAGTATAGGATGCAAAAAGGGGTCGGTCAGTGGAGGGCGGAAACAGGACTGATTTACAAATAATTGCATTATTTACGATAATTGTTCCTGTCACGTTCAATGTGAATGTATTGATTTCTACTTAAATAGAGAGAGAATATTGTATAAAACCGGGCCCTGGTGGAGGGTCAGGAAGAAGAAAACGTGAGGAAAAAATGCCTGTATTCATAATAAAGTAACAATACTTCATTAAATAATTACTTAAAAGTAATATAGGAAAAAAAAAGAAAAGTTGGAAAATTTGTTGACACTACCACACACCGCAATACACTAACCATAAAAATGTAATATTTACATACCAACAATAGAGATGTGTCACAGAATTTATAAAAGCAAAAATGGAATGTGTCAAGTATTGTGGTATACCAGCTATTGTTTGTTGGTGAAACCCAATAAATTATCATTTTATTATTGTTATTGTTGTTTATTATCGAAAATAAATCGACAATTGTGTCACGTCACCAATAATAACAACATTATTTTAAATCAGGGTTGTCCAACCTATTAGGTCGCATTCATTATAGCACTGAGCCGCTGGTTGGACAGCCCTGTTTCAAATGTATCGTGCGTTCAAAAAAATTAATAACTAAACAAACTTTGGGGTGACGTCATGCTCTCACCGAAACTAGACAACCAATCAGATTCAAACATCAGTTCGGTTCGATTCGATTCGACTCGGTTATCATCGGTATTATTGCACAATTTTGTTTTTTTGATCACACAATACGTAATAATAAATTAAACTGGAAATACCACCAATTGTATTTCTTGTGTTGCTGTTTTTTTCTTCTTCTACGAAATATAGAAACTGTTATGTGGTTTGATTTACTTTCGTATAAAATACAAACTATACCTAATATTACCAGAGAGATTAAGGTCGGGAATTTACTGTGTATATTGTCCGTCTTCTTCAAATTAAATTCTATCTCTCTGTATCTGTCTAGAGAATTTTCTATTGTTTCACTTAACTAAATCCTGATTAATTCGTATCTCTGTTAAGGTTTCATTCTGAATTATACGTACATTAATTTTATTTTAGTCACAAAAAAAAGTAAAAATAAAACAGAAATATAAGTAAAAAAGTTTGTAGAGGGTTTTTTCTCTATTTTAAGCCACTTTACTTCAAATAGATCCAAGTTAAGACCACATTTATATCCACTAACAATAAGATATTTTCAATGGTTTTTTTCTTTGCGTTCTGTCTCAATATCCTTTTTTTGTTGCAGGACAACACGCGAATTACAGTAAAAACCTCCAAGCCAATACGAACACTTATGAGCCAACAACAAAAGCAACCATAATTAATTAACTGGACCTCGATGATCCGGATCACACATAAAAAAGTGACAATCAGACTACATTTTGAGCGCTCGAAAGGACCTTGTGACTAATTCAGAAATATGGAAAATTCACTCAATCACTTCATAGAGTGTCGCAATCGGTACTGGGGAGATGTCCGTACATCGAGGCTCTACTGTATAATTGTAATTATCCGTTTATCAATTAAATACTATATGGTTGATTTGTGGTATTTCTACCAAAATAATATAGAGAGAGACTTCGGATGGGCTTATTCCAAACTGTGATTTATAGTTAAAACCATAGAATTTACGACTATAGGTAATCAAGTGAATCCTTCCTACTATCACTACTATCGATTCTCACAAACTGTTCGACTATCTTGTTGTTGTTGTAACTAGACGGTGGTGCAAGTTTGTTCGATCGTATAAATATCAATAAAACACACAAAATGCCAGTTGAATTTGTTGTTGAAAAGAGTCAATTATAAAATATTCATAATAGAATTAATAAACAAAGAATAATTCTATCCTTGTTGGACACACATAGGTAGTAGAAGAATAATGTTGCTCAATTTAATTTGAATTTAATTTAGTGTACAACCCTAAAGCTACCGATGAACGCCTTACGAATAATCAACAACCAACTGATGAAAATTGTTGGAATCCATTTATTTTCCACCTTTTCTACTTGCGCAATTATTTACAACAAACACATTAACAACAAAAAAAAATCAAACAATAAAAGGGGGTTGAAATATACATTAACGTGTATTTATTGATTTTTAAAACCGTAAAATATCCGCACAATATTGAATTTTTTCCCCCTAGCAGCACCAGCAAATCGATTGAAAAAATTCCTATACAATTATTATTATTATTGACCCTTAAAATTTAATAAATGCTATACTACTATAGCCTTTTATTCGTTATTATTCAAATCGAGAATATCATGTGAAATATCAAACCCTGTATTATTAAATTGAGTTGTGCACAATTCAACATTTCAACGAATCATAATGCAATCCATAAATTCTGCATCTATTATTGCCACAATAATCATAATTACATACATATTATTATTATTATTATTCCTATTGCATTTTCTGGTAGAGATGAGGATGTTATATTGTTAAACATCAAAGATTACTTTATGTTTCCTTTACTATATAATTTTTTTTTTGTAAATCGTTTAATGTCAGCTTTCACTCTATCTATCTTGATGATAATTCTCCATACAGAAGACATTAAAAAATATATTTAAAAACTTACAAGATTGACATTATTCTACTACTAGATAGAAATTGAGGCTAATTACATCGGATTTTCTTAATCTGTGTTATAGAAATCATTACAACAACAAGAACACGGAAAAGATCTTGTGGTTGTTGTTATTAAGCGAGAAAAAAAAATCGCTATTATTAACTGTACCTCCGCAACATCCCTTTGTAGCCACAATTAAATTTCCTGGTTGAAATGGTGGCAGTGAATCTAATTATCTCATGCATGTAATTCTCGTTTCTGTGTGTGTCTGATTTTTTTTGTTGGTCGAAACTATAGATTTGACGAATTTTCAAGACACCATCTGTCTGATAGTGGAAAATGGGATAAATTAATGTTTTGGTAGTTTCCGTTAGATGATGATAATAATTATTCAACACAATGCTTTTTGTCTCTTGATTTCGCCTTCTTTCTACATTTATCTACGAGTAGTAGTTAATGTCCCAGAAACAGACGATTAGTTTTTCCAAATTTAGTTGATAACAGAAGCAATATAACAGTTGGTTATCTTTATTTTATGGTAATTTCATGGAAAGAGTTATGTTTCGTGACATTGTTTCGTACATAATTTTACAATTTGTTACAAAACGGTCAAAAAAAATATATTTAAAATACTATTATATTATACGATATTAGTGGAAAAATTGCTAGAAAGTTGTAAAAAAACTATAATATTTTAAAATGCAAGCATAAGGCAAAACGGTGGCGCATTCACCAAATTTACACCTCAATTTTAACTATTCTGGTTTTGAACCATTTGACTTGATAGGGCGCTTATAACTCTCACATATAGAGGGTACTAGTTGTTTTGAGCATTATTAAGGGTACATCAACAATGCTCAAATCGGGTGATGCCATCTAGACGTTAGGAGTATAAGCGCCCTATCATTTCAAATAGTTCAAAACCAGAATCGTTTGGTAGAAAAAGTGATGCAATTTGCCACCATTTGAGTAGGGGGTGAACTTTTTTGGTAGTTTTTTATTTTTCAAAAATTAATCGATTGGTATTACTGATTTCTAACAATTTTACGCGCCAATTTTTTTCTTTCAATATTTCTCTTTTAATTACCATGATTTTTTTAAAGAAATCTTGACATTTTCCAATTAATGATTAGTAAGCGATTAAATATTTGTTGAAATAATTGACGCATCCACCCAAATATTGTGCAATATTTACACATAACGATCAAAAATTAGGTAAGTAGGACTCTGGTTGCAATTTAAATAATAAATAAAAATTACACAAATTATTAAAGAAACAACAAAAAAAAAACAACACTCAACACAATTATTAACAAACAATTTACAAATATTATTATAGGTATAGCGCTTTCACTTTTTATTATTATTTGTTCGAATGATTTTGCATATAATTGCAACTAATTGCATTTAGAAAAAAAAAACTTGGATGTTTTGAAAATCGATTTGAAAAGAAATTTGAAGGTTCAACAACAATAAGCAAAAGTGAAAGTTGAGAATCTGCTTGTATTATTATATGAGTTTTGTTGTAATCTTTGACTTCACAAATAGAATAAAAAACGGAGAAACGTAAAGAAATTGAAACATGAAAGAAATACAATATAATAACAGTTTTGTGTTCTGGGGATTTTTGTCTTCTCCGTAGTAGTGCTTTTCTCATACAGATTTTAAAAAGTGTTTGTTGTTTGACTTTGATACCATTATACACATACACGACGTCTTCTGCTAAAGATTACACGCTTCCTCCTATCTATAGGTATAGGATACCTTTAAGACTTGACTCTTATCTATTGGATTTACGACTCGTTAAAGTGAAATTTCCATTAAAAACAGAACAAACGGGCGCGCGACTTATCGGTGATATTGTTTGCGAAAATTCGAAAAGTTTTTAAACTCTTCCTCCTACACCTACACACCTACACTCCTACAATTTGATCGGTTGAATCAAGTATTCGATCTGGTTTTTTGTTACTTCATGATTTGAATAATTCTGGGTGAGGCGGAGGTCGGTATGGCCAAAATTTTCGAATGGGAATTTTAAACATTCCATTGGTTGATGATTCAACTAGGAAAATACAAAGACAATGTTACATTTTTTTTCAATTTAATGATAAAAAAGAAACTAATAAAATGAAATTCTTTCAATTTGCCTGTTGTTCTCATCTACTTCGACTTCGACGCCAAATATTAGGAAAAATTGAGAATTTACATGTTAAAAGAATTTGTGATACGATAAGGGAAGATGAAAGGATAGGGCAGGCGGGAGGGGTTTGTCAACGAAAAGAAAAGATTCACCCTCAAATCTTCCTACACCTAATTCCACTATGACAACAATACCAGCGACAATTTTACGATATTTGTGTGTGTGTGTGTTGTTGCTTTTTCTTTATTTTGTCGCTCCTATATATACGAAACTTAATATCTCACCCCCTTTATTATTGTTATTACGACGATTTCTTTTCATTACGAAATTATATAGTGTGTGCGGGTGTAGGTGTGTTCATCAAACTCTCCATGAGTATTGATTATAATTTGAATTCAATTTTTAATTGAAGAAAAACAGGCTAATTCACTCCCATTTTCATAAAATATTTATATTAATTATATACAGTTAAATATACGAAATTAATTATGTATAAACCAACAAAGAAAAAAAACGTAATTCTATTATGACACCATGATTAATAAGTAACTTGTTTAGAAACGATTTATTATTTATGGTTTTTATTATTATCTATTCAAATAACATGCACAATATTTAGTTCGTTTTACGCGAAAACAACAAAAGTATATCTTTTCAACTTGTAAATTAAAAAAAAACTGTATTAATCAAATCAATATCATAGCAATAAAATCCCGCCACTGAACTCTAGCCAGATAGTCGTTTTTGGGCGACTCGGCGTCTTGACCAAAAAACGCTTATATGTTGCCAACTCAAAAGTTTTTCATTTTGGAATCGATAATGATCCACTCACCTTTATCGTACTGTTGATGAATCAATAGACGACTGTCCATTATCCTGTAAAAACAAATAACTTAATTAACCATTATTGAAACTATCTCTAGATAGATAGATTTGATAAAGGATCCTATCATAATGTCAGTTGCAGAAATTGCAGACAGTCTAGATTTCTTGTTGTTGTTGCGCCTTGTCACCTCCTTCAAATGATAACCCACACCATATTATCGACAGATATTTGAAGATTCCTAAAATTCCTGTACCTATATACTTGCAAAGTCGATATATCCTTGCTTGCTAAGCAAATCAGGACTATCGTAAGGGTTATGAAGCTATATAAGGGAGTGGTAAGGAATAAGGATCTTGATTATCCGGATCGTGTAATCTATGTCGCAATAGAATCTAATCGGATTAGTCAATTATCTGATGATGTATATGGCTTAAGTCACAACAACAGATGGAAAGAGACTGTATTGTTACTGCTGGTGGAATTATATAAATTTCAAGACTTTGTTAGACGAGACTTATGTAATTAATTTTCTTTTATTTTGTGTGTTTGTAAAGAAAAACTATAGCGAAAAATTTTGTAAGTCAAAAGTTTCAATCCGGAAAACCGGCTAGAAGATAGACATTTCGTATAGAAAGTCACACATATTGTTAACAAAAAGTAAGAAATGCAAACAACAACAAAAATTCTTCATACTCTGATTAATTCGTTGTTGCATCATCATATGTATAGTTTTGGTTTCATTACAACTAAAAAACTGCCAAAAATTTTACTAATTAGTAGTTAATTAGAATATAAAATTATTTTAATTACTTGTTGGCGTATATAAAAATCCGATGATTATCCTACAAAAAAACCATAATCATTTCAACAGTCCTACAAAAGACTAGGAGGTTGAAAAAATGAAACTTCTTCAATTTATTATAATCAGTGTTTGTCTATTTGTTCGTGGTCAATGTGTTTATAATACGAATTATTTTAATAAAAATCACATTGTTGATTATGTGCCAGTGATAGAGAATGGTGTACCGATTGATACACCAGAAGTGCAAGCTGCAAAAGCTGCCCATTTTGCAGCTTATGCAAAAGCGGCTGCATTAGCTGCAAAACAACCATCCACTGGTCATCATCAATACAATTATCAACCGCAACAACAAATTGATTATTTTGGTAATTTTTTCAAATTTTTTGACCAATAATTGTCTAAAGAACCACTTTATAGGTAATAATCATTATTATCAACAACGCCGTTATCGTCGCGGTATCTACAATCACCACCACCAACATATCCCGAAAATTATCAATGGTGTCCCAGAAGAAACACCCGAAGTACAATTAGCCAAATACCAACATTTCGTTGCACATTCATTAGCTAATTCGCATCATCATTCGATTGATAACAATAATATTGATAACGGTGGTATCAATCATTATACAACATATGGTGATAATTATTATCATATACCGATTATTGGTAAAAATGGTGTACCAATTGATACACCAGAAGTACAGATTGCACGTAAACAACATTTGTTAGCACATTATTACACAAAAATCGGTGGTAGTAATTATGGTAATGATAATGGTTATTCGAAATATATACCAGTGATTGGTCCAAATGGTGTACCATATGATACACCTGAAGTTCAATTAGCGAAAGCTCAACATTTTGCTGCACATTTGAAACAATTAGTAAAACCATCTAATTATCATTATTATTAGGCAATTTGTGAGTTTAATTGGACTGATTGTGAATAAAAAATCAAAAAATAATTAATATTTTGTGTTGATAATGTTGTGTGTTTAATTAAACTCGATTCGATTTGTTGTAACAAATCGAGTTTTATCATCATCAGTTCTGATTTACTACAAATTAGGAAGTTCCGTGGTTTTTTTGCTCTTCTAATTCTAACTAATTCGATCATTCATCGAGGAATGTGCGAATACGAAAAACTCTCCTTTCACCTTCTATTTCCTTTTTTGATAGTTGTGTCAGTACTTGAAAATTAATACAGATGAGATCTGTAAGTGTGGAATTTAAACTAGGGAACGTTCACTTTTTTTCCGTATATACCGGGCGTCAGACCACACACATAAAACGACTGTACAATTTCATTATTTGTCAGAAAATTGAAGGAAACAATAGAGGATCTATATAACCACATTAAGGCTATAAATTTGTGAAAACTTCCGTACAAAAAAGCTGTCTGTCTTGCCTATTGCACCAACTTTTTCACAGTTTTTCTATTTATTGATTTATGTCTGCGACATGACATCCTGTAGGTATGTAAATTACATCACTATATACAGATTTTCTAAACATGAAATTGACAAACGAAAAATTGGTTTTTCATAAACGTTAATTACTACCTGTTCTGATATGATAAATAAATATATATGGAGAGAAAAAATTTTGGGCTAATTAATCAATCAAAGCCATTTACACCTGGTTGCAACTTAATCGTTTCCAATAACATGTTAATTTCTCAATGCCCTATTTTGTAACACACAAACACACACACACACACACACACACACACACACAC
>JAZBHA010000565.1:34575-51239 GCA_037464855.1 Iselma pallidipennis
CACACACACACACACACACACACACACACACACACATATATATATACACTCACCTACACACAAACAATCGAGAAACGACATTTCCAGACATTTGGAACAAGACCGCACATTTAATTTGGTTCACCAGAGTTGTATGCACACACAAAAACTAAAAGCCCTTTCTCCTCCTTTTCTGCCAAAAAAAAAAAATCATTATCTTGTTGTCCTGACCAATTTCTCCTAGTTTCCTATTCTGATTGGCTTGTTTATGATCGTGACAGATCTTAAGACAACAAGACTTGAAGAGATAGGAAAGAAAAAACAGACAACAGGAACAACCTGAAATTGGGCCCTTTTCTACGTCTTATTGTTGTATTTCTATACGTATATATGTGTGTATGTATGTATAGAGAAAAGCTAAAAAGGAGTAAAAGCGAATCTCTAGACAGGATGTGATGAGATGGTAGCTACAATAACGAACAGGACGAAAGGATAACTGTACCTTAGGGAAATTCCTTGTTACAACAATACCTAGTGTCTAGGCTATGTGTGTGTGTGTGTGAGTGTCTATGTTTGTTAGGAATAACAGGAACAAGTCTTCAGGAACATTTTGGGGTTAGTTTATAGTGCCCTTGTTGTCGGTCAAAACCCCTACTATCCAATTAGTGAAACAATCTACAACGAGACAGTAATCAAACCCTAAGACTCAATCTATAAGTAAATTAGGAGATAAAAAAAAACATGAATAGTGTCAATTACACTCCAAATCTAAACATAGATACAAGGTATCCCTTGTGAAATTTTCCGAAAAGGGAGCCGAACCCTAAAACCACCTCTTTTATTATGTATGCTTAGATAATACACATTCAAAATACGTGAAATTAACAAGACAATTCGACCATTTTAGGGTCGGTCTATCTTGCAGTGAGTTTATCGAAACTAATGCCCTAAAGCTATCATCAATAAAATCAAGATAAAGGGCGAGAGAGATTCTATTCTCGTACCTATTATTATTGTTGTTATTATGACACTACCAGATTTGACTAGAAACGGAAATCTAAAGGAGAAAAACAGAAACGATATCCAACAGAGATCCTATATAATATTTAGGAGACATTTCAAGACTCTTCTATTCGCATCTATAACAATAATTTCAGGTACATAACTGTACGTAGATTCCGGATTGTATAATACAGGGTGTCCCAGCTAGAAACACCTACCATTTTGCCAATAAACTCTGTGATAACGGGAGGTATTTTTCGATGGGACACCCTCTACAACGACACGAAGTGTAAATTTCAAAATTATGATTGAAAAGAAAAAAGGACGAGAGAGGAAGCGGGGACGATGGCAGGTGGAAATCCTTCACTCTATATTCTTGACAAGATTAGAGACGACAATTGACACGCAAACAAGTAAATTTTCTTTCTTTCTTGGCGGGGGGGCTTTAATATTAAAGTTAAACAAAAAAAAATGATAGCAACTGGGAATTCGAACACAACAGTGATGATATGCGGAAGTAGTCGATTGTTCCTCTCTTCTATTGTTTGTTTTTTTTTTCTATTTCGTATCAATAATTCAACAAGAAGTCACGAGACATTGATCCGACATATCGCAGGGCTGACAATCTAAGATTTATTGTAATTACTCGAAAACTGAAAGGGACACTTGAACGCAAGTTTCACCAATCGAAAGTATAATAATTGAGCTTTTAAATAAGTATAAACTTGTAGGAATTCGTTAATTTTTAATATAGATTTTTTATGGTTTTCGAATTGAAAGATTCACCCGGCGCCTCCACCAAATTTCACTATTAAAACAATAGTAGCTCTAAGCTTAATTATAGTTTTTTCTACCATTATTATTACTATTATTATCAGTAGTGCCAACCCCTTTTGAATAAACGTATTGTAACAACTACTATCTACTTTCAAGTACAAAAGACTCAGTTAATGACAACAAACAACAACAACAATAACAACAACAAAGACCTACTAAGGGATTATTCTGTTACACTACACACACACACACACGTATTGATAACCATCTGACTCGTCTTTTACTACACAAAATAATACGGACAAACATTCCACTATTATTATAATAACTCTCTAGTAACAGACAGGGATAGACAACTAACAAAATAAATTTGTAATTATGTAAGGTTTTTGTCCCTTTCTCTCTCGACATTTTTTTGTGTACCTAAATATCTAAAGAATACGAAAATTCTCTCTCTTCCCGATCTTGTAAAATTCTATCAATTCTCTCGGTGTGTATAGGTGTGGGACGATCAAATTAAATTACAAAATTTACATGGCAATTGTGATTCAGATTTCTTAGAATATACACCGAAATTACAAGAGAATAAGTCTCAATTTGTACGTAGGTACGTAGGTAGTAGGAATATTTGTTCCTTTATTCGAGGTTTTTTTCAATTTCTTATCTCCATAAAACAGAGACGGAAATTTAAATAAATGTAAAACATTTAAATTGACCTTTCTTCTATGCAGATTCACTTAAATTGTAGGCTCTTATTTAATGTTAATTCCAATTATAATAAACCACCAAATTGTATAAATTCATTCATAACTCTATTTTTATGATGGTTTTTGGGGGGTGGTTTATAAGAGAAAGTTCTGGATGTTGTTGAAGTATATAGACAGAAGTTACAAGTTTGGAACAATAATGTGTTGGCATAGCAACTTCAATTTACCACACACACACACATTTACAACGAAGACGACATTATTTGACTTTCTATGATGGTTAAAGATTTATTTGAAACTTATTAGAAGTTTATCGGTCGTCCACATTTTTTTTGTTATAAAGATAAGACGTTTTAGCAATTTGATCCACTCTTATCTTATAGATTTTAGTTGCTATAGGTAACAACAATGTTGAGAGAGAGTCTGCTATAATACTTTATTGTATCGATTTTGTTCGTTGTATGTGTCTTATTTAACTTGATTTTTGATAGACGTTTTCCATTCGATCTATATATAATGTATTATATCTATAGTTGTATATATTTGTATATATAAAATGACCTATATATCCAGAAACAGAATTTATTAATTTTTCATATTCCATTCCAGTAATAATCCAATAGATTCCTGACTTATAGTGTAGGAGGACAGAGACAACCAGAAAATGACAATTAGAAAGTCGAAAAGTTGTCGACTATATAGAGATTTCGTCTGGCCGCCCCTATTAAATAAAAAAATTGAATCAAAGATATGACTTACAAGTAAAGAAAGAACGACATTAAAACTTCGATGGCATTAGTTTTGTTGTTCTTGTTGTTGTTGTAGCAGTGACCGCAAACAACAAATCCACCCCCTTTTCTTCCTCTATTTTCCCCACCTCGTTGTCTCGCACTCACCCTCTTTCAAAACTTAATAAATAATACTGTCACGTCACCTTTCCTGTTTCCGGGAGATTTCTGTTTTTTTTTTAGGTTATAATATTGTTATATACGTTATACTTATTCAAAAGGGTGAATCTGTAGCCTTTAGGGTTACAAATATATAGAAAATTCTTTTATTATTTTTTCTCTAAAATTGTCTACACATCATATTAAAGTCGACATTATTAATGGTATTGTAGTGTATGTGTTTTTTTTTCTCTTACATGCTGAAGCTTTTAGCTAATTGTTTGTCCATCTCGTCTATAACGTGTTGTAAAAATACGTCCAAGAATACCGGGTGTACAACTGAGGCTCTACGTTCCCGCCGATCTATTGCCTCGTTTGACCTGCAATAGCGTTGTACACCCGGTATATGTACCGTACATACCTAATGTATTAATGGATTCCGTATATACCTGTTTTTTCTCCCGTATACGCTAACAAAAGACCATAAAAGTCAAGGTACTCATTTATGACCTCAATTGATATTTACTTTAACAATAAAACAACAAAAAAAAACCTACCTTAATAACTATTGACATTTCTCCAAAAAGTTGTGTTGTAATGACATGAATATATAGAAATGTTAATTAATATAGAAATAAAATGATTTGTTTGTCTTTTTATCAACAAATGTTTAACTTGTCGCCGTCGTTTTGTCCTCAAATTTTCCTTTGTATGAAAAACATTTTCGGAAAATTGTCAGGACCATTTTGTGTTCCAATGGGAAATATACAATATAGGGGATGATTTGACCAGAATCTGGCATTAAATTGTTTCGCACATAGGGGAATATTGTAATTTATCATATGACATACAACATACAATACATATATAGTCCGTATGGTTGTGTCAACTTTATGACAAATTGTATAGGATTGAACATGAACGGTGATGATGACATTTGTGTGTGAAATTTCAAGAATTAAATCTATACTTTATAATTTAAAAGTCAGGGTAACAACAAGAATAGGCTAAAGAAAGGCAGAAAGAAAGAATAAGAGGGTGGATGAAGGGAAAACAAGTCTCTAGTGACATTCAATTATTGATAACTTGAAAGAAATAGAAAGAAATAAAGAATGTCTATAGAGGTGATGGACTGAAAAATTACTACCACCAATCACTTTTTCTACTTAAAGGGGGTGAACGAAGACAGAGAGAGAGAGAAAAAAAAGTGTTCTATAGAAGAGATTTCTCAAGCCATAAATAACTGACTTGAATCAGAAATCTTAATAACCGAATGTATAACTTTGCAGAAATTCATCCCTATCCGCTCCAACCCCCCCATATAACTCTGATTAGTAGCACTACTTGGAATTCCAAGGGGTTACCACACAAACTGCAGTCACTTTATAGTTCAATGTGATAATAGCAGTAGCACCAAGTCCGGATATCCTGCTTATGCAAATACTTCGTTATATTATTATTATATACTCGGTTATATGTACCTACAGTTTAGTTTTAAACGGATAATAGTGGGAAAGACGAACAAGGTATTGTATGATATTTAAACGAAAATAGTGGACATAAATGATTCTTATCAGTCAACAAACTCAATCAAGTGAGCTGTGTAAATTTTTTTTTTAATTATCACTATGGGGCGGAGGTCCAGGTGTCACGACCTCTATGACGTGTAGTGTGTATTCGACACGTCATCATGACGTGGTGTATTAAGCGATATCCGCTCCTTATCTATCGCATCCAAATTTCCACAATTGAATTTTTTCAAAAATGATTTTAATTAAGTTGTTTTTTTTGTGTTCGCTATCGTTTATTTTCCTCTCTCTTTGCTGTGTGTACGTATTTTCCGGTAAAAGACGGGTCGAAGTTATTAGTGAAACGGAACGACTCACTTTAGCTTTAATTACAAGTTACCTTCAAGCATTCTTGTTGCTAATTTGACAAAAGAATACAGTAAAAACAACAACAACAACAACAACAACAAGAAACAACAAACAACAACAACAATAACAACAAGAGAGAGATGATGACGGTGATGGGAATTGAATGAAACTCTTCCCCGTCGTCGTCGTCGTCTAACTTTGCACACGATTTCAATAAAATTACTTATTTCTCGTTTACTTATCCGTTAATTTTGCATTAATTAAATTAATCGAAACAAATAATTTCCACACACAATTTTTTCTTGTTGTTATGTATTGAATTAATAAATATGTTTGTGAATCTAGAATTATATTAAAACAGTTTTATCTTTAGCCTCCTCCTCCTCGTCGTCCTAATATATTTATTATAACGGAAATAAATCTCGATAAATTATATATTTTTACTGATTTGACAACATTATTACTGTTTGGGCCAAGTCGAAAATAAATAAATGCAATAATACGATATTCGATTCGTTCCATATTCCGGACATTTTTGCAATTTCCTCCACCACCTCCTCCTCATATACCTACACCTACACTTTCTAAATACTTAAAACTTAATTAAAATAATAGTCTTTTAATTAACTGAATTAACAAATTGTAATAATTTAAATATAATTAACACTACTAACGAATAGAGGGAGACGAAGAGTGAAAAAAAAGGAAATCTGGCCAGCCTTGATAAATACTTCCTTTGTGTTTGTTGTTTTTTTTTTTTGATTGGTAGGAGGAGAAGGAGCAGCAGGAGCAGGAAAACAAAAGCAACATCTTGTACTCAATTTATTGTGTGATTAAATTAAGTATTCTCGATTACTTAAGCAAATCTAAATTGCTACATTTGTTAAGTAATATTTTCCCTCTTGCTCCTTTTTGTTTCCTTCGTCGTTGTTTTGTTGGCATTAATCCCAAAAGGAGGACTGACTAGAGAGTCAACAGAAATTCATCAAATATTTAATGATTGTGTTTGATGTGTGTGTTTGGTCATCTTTTTTTTATCAAATATTGATAATAACACGACATCCAAATACCTTAGGGAACACTTAAATTAGATGTCTTTTTTATGTATTTATTTATTTATTTATAATAAAAAAAAGATATATACATGGTGTCCAACGCCATGTCAGGTGAATAAGAGGTATTACCGACTTTTGGTTCATAGACTACTTTGACCGGAAATATCGTTGTACACCCGGTACATATACTATATGTATAGAAAAACGCAATACATATGAATGAATTATGTAAAAACATTGTTGTAACAAATACCTACCGAAAATATGCAATTATTTGCATAGTTTTTCGCCAAATATTTGCAATATTTCCGATAAAAATGCCGGTATTTCTAACATGAAAAAGTACTCAAATTGTATTGGTTTTTGTATAACAAATACTGGAATCTGTAGGATGAGAATTAAAAATTGATTGATTTATGAATAAAACCAAGAGTTTCAAGATGTGATTCGTCTAAAAATAACAATAATTTAATTGGAGATGGTTCGATTAAAATGATACATCTAGGATAAGTGTGATTTTAATAGAAACGGCCGCAATTTATTGACCTTTGTTTTAAGTAATCATCAGTTTTTCCTGCATGTGTGTGTGTATTTGTATTCCTGCTTCTTTAATTACTATATACCTACATACTCTGTACAAATCAATTAACGGGACCAACATCCGTCTTTAGCAAACTTAAATAATATCCGGAAGTCTGGTTGTTAATAGAAAACATGAGAATCAACAATCACAGAATGAGTTATATTTGACTTTTTATCATTTATCCACTTAAAACAAAGTATATTAGATATGGTTTATATCCGAATAAAAATAATAAAGAGTAGCTAGAAGTTACACAGATGGAGGGACAAAAAAAAACGGGATCCACCAAGCGTAAACAATTATCGCAACAATAAAAAAATATCAACAATGTAAAGACAAAACAAGGAAGGTGTAACCAAATAATAAAAGGGCACTGTTTCAATTCATCAAATTTATGAAATTTTATTAGTCTCCTCGATACGCACTACGGCAGGTCCGTTACGTCCAACCACTTTACGTATGCATCACTTTTCTTATAGTTAGTAGAATCTATTGTCTAATTTGATTTGAGGCGAGTTGGACGTAACGATCTCGGAGTAGTGCGCCTAGTCGTAAAATGTTGCTATATATTATGAAATTTTATTACACGAAAAACGGACATTTTATTGCTTAAAAAAAACATATAAAAAGTGACAAAAAACCCAGCGTTAATGATGCAGAAATGACAAAACATCTCATCTCGAATCTTCAATTAAAGAAAAAAAAATCATTCACTACCCAGTAATACCACCACCACCACTATGAAAATAAATAAATGTAGTAGAAGTTAGTTACTTTTGGTAGTAATAATGAAAATTGTCGACAATAATTTTAAATAATTACCACCGAAAACGTATACTACACATTACGACAAATTAGCCGTAAGACATACGTCGTTGACATAATTGTCGCAATGGCAGTATACGAATAAACATATTCTAGTAGTTGTCGTAGTTAATAGTAGTAAAACTTTTCACGGTCCATTTGAACGAGTCATTAATAACAATAGGGCCTAATTAAATCTCTTCCATTCCCCTCTCTATCCATCCTCTCGCCACCCTATTTCCCTATTATTCAATCTGTCTCTCTTTCACTCACTATTATTTTATACAACCGTTTGACAGGAAAATAACAAACTGTTTTCCAATAATCGTAAAGTTTACCGGTTCATTTTATATTACTAACCTAATATATACCGTATAGTAAGTAAGTATATCTATCTTTGTTCCGCAAGACCTATAATAATTAAGACTATTAAGACTCTTGTCGTCCAAGATTGGCCATTATTTGTGCATGTGTCTATGTATGAGTGTGTGTCTTTATGTGTAAAGGGTGATATACATACAAACTTAATGTACCGTATGGTGATAGGTTTTAGAGGGTTGAAACGAAAAGTGAGAGCAAGAGGGATAGAGGAGAGAAAGGGGAGAGAAAATTAAGGGTCTAAAAGGGACTATAGATTTACATTTATACCATCAAATACAGTTCATTTCAATACGCGGTAGTACAGGCTTTAATAGCCTGGAAAAAATTATCTTTCCTTGTTATCTATGTAAATTTAACAAAAACAAATATAAATAGACATATTATATATTAATATTAATATAATTTCTGATAAGAGAATAGCCACAAAAAAAATTGTAAAAATTTGTTTGTTGATAACGACTGAGATAGATGCAAATAAAACCCCAAATTTCCAAATTTAAAACTTTCTTTTTATTGTTATGTCTTTTTAAAATCGTTTTGGTAATTAACGAAAACAACCCCCCAAAATGAGATAAAGTTAATGATCAATTCGAAATGTCGTTAAGGCTCTACAGATGGATTACGAGAACCTTACCTCTTCAAACAACTCACCAACCTGGCAAAATTTTGGAATTCAGTCGGGTCTCATTATACTTGTATCCCATTTGTATATATAATCCCTTCGTTTCTCGTATAAGTAGCGTTGTGATATGGTGGTGGTGGAGATAGGAGGACTGCAACTACGCCGACGACGACGACGCCCGCCCAGCTACCGTCCATAGAATAAATTAGCGGTTACAGAACGATAGAAGTTGTGTCTAAATTGCTAAAGTTTGATGGCCAACCACCACCACCACCACCAGCGACGTCGCTATACCATCCCCAATTTAGTGTCGAGTGGGTAATAAAATGAATATAAACATACGCGCCAGTCTTGAATTGTCTTTAACTTCAAATCCACGATCATTGCACGACACTTTCTATCGTTTGTCTTTTGCTGTTTGACGGTGGTGGCGGCGGCGGTGGCGGTACTTTCTCTGCAATTCAAGACGGTAGCAAGGGGCGGTTCTAATGCACACTACCACCACCCCTTATGTCGTGAATTGTATTTAACTTTAGTGCTCTTTATGATCTTTGAGAGCGACTTGACTCGAATAATAATCGTCAAAAAAAAAGGTAAAACGAACCAAGTTAGACAATTCCAACTTGGACGATTACAAGAGAAATATTGAAAGCACGAATTAATAAATATTTTGAAGGATTGTGAAAAATTTAACATACAAAGAAAGCGCTATAGTATATTTTCGACAATCTCCTCGTACACTCCTGCTGTTATACCCTCAAGGAAGCACATGGCCGGGTCCTGATAACAGTATCTTTATTAACTTATCACCCTTCTCACCACAATATTGCCAGTTCGTGTTCTTCCGCGATACTGGAGTAAATCTTTGAGATTTGAGATGTTCGTACACTTTTCCCGCACACACACACACACACACACATACACACATACACCCTACAAGATAGTTGGTTGGGGTTTTTCTGTTCGCGATTCAACTGACAATCTGTTTTATGAAAATTTTCAATTGTATTCATAAAAAGTTGCCGCCGCCGGTGGGGGTGGATGGGCGGTTGGGCAAAAAACTGTACTGCCTCATAATAGAGAGATGATACATTATATGGCCATTGGGATACAGTACAAAACTTGACGTTCGCAAATATAATAGAAGCCGACCTAGATTGAAATTAATGTCGTTGTTGCATGGTTAAAGCACGAATTTTGTTGTATATATGTGTGTTATATATGTATATGTATAGAGTGAAGAGGGATCTCCTCACTCATTCGCTCTCTCGTAAAACTTTAATTAAAGCACCGTTGAAAGCCCAGATTTAAGAGCTAAGGGACACCTCAAAAAGGGCGGCAGGAAAATGACGACGACGACGACGACGATGGTAGCACCATTACACTTGCTGGTAGTAGTAGTAGTAAATACAGTTAAATATAAACACATACATAAGCACGAAAACTGCTGAGAAAAAAATTTGTTTTCAATTATGGCTTAATTAAAGACCCGGGCCAGTTGATTGTTTGCACTGAAATGGAAACTGAAATATTTCCTGTCCCTATGGAATAAAACTGGCTATGTGGTGATATGGTGGTTGGATTTGTTCTCTGTGTGTATGTATGCCAAAAGTTATATTTTCTAATTTTCGACTTTTAACGAGTATTTTATGGTAATTTTTTTTAACTTGAACTGGAAAATTTTTCCATATATGGAGAATTTCGGGAAAACACCCTAGAGATTCTACCGGCAAATAATAAAAATAACGACATTAATTTATAGTAGACGACAATTCTTTATTTCATTTCCTATGTTCTTGCCGTCTTTTATTCATTATTATCAATGGGGGGACTGGCATCCATAACAATGATAATTGTCGCTTGCAGCTATTACTACTAATACCTAGAAGGTTAGTGACCATTTGCTCGGCAGAAATACCAACAACAATTCTTAAAAGAGGACAGAACAAGAGGATATGGAGTTATATAAAATAAAACGACTAGATGGTAAGGTAAAACACACAAAAAGAAATGAACGCAACACTGGCAAGTTCTCAACAATCTATCTATAAAAGGTGTATAACCAACTTTGACTTGTTCTTCTTCTTCGACTTGTGTTCTTCATCATCACCTCTTTCCTGTGTGCTATGTGCTTGAACCTGTTTCTTGTTTAAAAGGTTATTATGTAATTTCTTGAGGCTATAAACTTTTTTCCAAATATATATTCAAGATCAATTTAGCGGTATTTAGACGAGGAAGAAGAAGAAAACAACAAGAAATTCTATAAAATCGCCAAACATTTTCCATCAGTTTGGTCTCTTGATTTAATTAA
This sequence comes from Iselma pallidipennis, assembly GCA_037464855.1. Lineage (NCBI taxonomy): Eukaryota > Metazoa > Arthropoda > Insecta > Coleoptera > Meloidae > Iselma > Iselma pallidipennis. The sequence continues at coordinate 45,561 of JAZBHA010000565.1, forward strand.
TGCAAGAGGCTTAAAAGTTTTCAAGGAAAAAATACGGAGTAACAGCGAAAAAACAAATTGTAATCTAATCATATTCTTTACAGGAATTAAGCATGACATCTACTCGATTTAGCGGACGTTTTTCCCAATTTGTTGCTAACGGTACCCGGAACCATCTTCAAAATTCCTAAACTTTTCATATAATCCGTAGGTAGATGATTTTTTTTCGTGGGTTTTCCTCCACAAATTCCAACTTGTGTCAAATGGATTTGTATGCCAATCAGAAATTTGTGCTAATTAGATTAATAAACAAATTAGAAACGCATATACGTAACGGTTATCATAATTGATTCGTGGTAAATGTTCAAATTATATCGGAAAATTTATAATTTTATGAAAATGTTTTTAGAGTTCCTTAATCGGCCTTTCAAAATATTACGAGAGATATATAGAAACGTAAAATACGGCCCTGTTTCCTATTAAGTTAAATTGGCTGTGAGACATGTTGCACGTTATGTGCAACGTGGTGGTTGTAATATCCAACACGAAAAACTACCCCATTTAACCAACTGACTTGGGGGTTGTTATTATAATGTAAAAGATGAGTCGTACGGTGGAAACGGTGTAGCAGGGCAAATAGAAATGAAAAACGAACAAAAAAAAGCGGGAAACTAAACAACCATAATTTAAGAAAGAAAAATCTGCAGATTACTTACCATTAGGTGCCATGAACTTGACTGACAACAACCGAATCCTTTGATAACTATTTCTAATTATTAAGGGGCCAAAAAAAAACAACACTAAAGTACACAAATAATTTCGTGTGATAAGATGATAAGAAAAATGATGTACCGTCGTCACCAGTATAAAACCACGACCGTTTAAGACAACAACAACAACAACAATAACAACAATATCGACGACTAGACAACAATACGATAACTACCACGACGACGACGACGACGGCGACGGCAGTGAGGACCACGACACCGCAACAAATACCGATCAGATTTACCAGAAACCGGCTGATAATTCTGTGAATGCACTCTAAAAAACGCCCCTCCACATGGTCAAATTTGTAGAGCATGCGTATACCAATCTTGAATATGGATTTTTCTTAATTTATACCGAAAATAATTGTAAAGAAACAATTATAATAAATACAAGTAACTAATTATAAGTCAAAAAGTCCTTAAAAAGGACCAAAAATTCATGTAATTTAATTTAAAAAAAAATTGTAACAATCACCCTAGAGAAAAATTCAAAAGTATTGATTATAACGGGAGAATTTAGGTTTTTTAAAGTGTATAGATGGAAAGAATCTATTTAGTGATAACATCGCCAAAAATTGCGTGATTTCTGATAGTTTTCCATTGTGGAAAATCGGATTATTTTGATAAGATTGATTTAAAAAACGCCTACAAGGTATGCAACACAAAATACCGACTATACTGGATCAAATAATAATGCCGCCCGTACACCATAGATATGCCGTACACCAACGCGTAATTTCGCTACTACAAAACGACCACCTTGAAGTACTGGCGTCCATTGTGGTAAATGCTAGTGTTCACACTGAAACGCTGGCGCCGCGACAGCGAGAATTTCGCGTGGGTGTGAGGGATGCCTAAGATGAAATTTGAAGGGAAAAAATTGATAAGAGCAAGGTTCAAGTCAAAATTACAAAAAAATTTATTAAAATATGAAAATTTCTGATTTAATTGTTTAGAAAAAAAAAACAGAGATTCATTTGGGAAAAATCATTTCTTACCCATGACTTTTCTTATTTTTGGTGTATTGACTAATCGGAAACAATTTCTCCCATTCAGCATATCGTTTCTCGTACAATCTCTCATTCATTATTAATTTATTACCGATATCTAAGTATTTTTGTGTTTTTGTATTGAATGGTTCCCATTTAACATTATTAAGTCGATCGGTAGTTTCCGGTGTTGGGTTCCTGTAACACCACCAATAATCAATTGTATTGGGGGATGAAATATTTACAAAAAATATAGGACAGTTACCCTGTTTTAGCAAAATTACTCCACATCAATGTCATTTTATTAACAGTCGGTGTTTCCGGATCGGTATCCCTAAAGAACGGGAACAATTTCTGGATATAGAATAAATAGATTAAATCATCATGATGGACAACCCCTAAAAATTTTCATCCACCGTAAAAATGATTTATTTATAGAAATTTACCAAATTTATAATACCATACGGTGTAGTCCCATTACTATCCGGTAGATAAAAATGACTATAACGACCATTATAATTAAACCGATAATAATAAACTGATTGATTACTATGTTCTGATAATAGTTTTGCAGCACGATTCACACTGAAACCAATAATACCATCTGCATATAACTGAAATAATTCAAAAAAAAACAAATCAGTAATAATTTAGGGGGATCCCGAAAAAACCATACTTGAGTCAAACCGGCTAACGATGAATTATCTAAGGGCTTATCATTCAAATAGAAACTCTTCAAATCTTGACTAACAACTTTCGAGTGTTCCCCTTCACGTTCATAGATGAAAGCAATCGGTGCAACTTTATCAAACTCATTGGTCATTTGTTCCTTCAATGTTTGATTAGATAACACAGCTAAAATGTATTATTATTTTTAAATAATAATAGTAATAATAATGAATGGTGCGACTTACTGAAAGCTCTAGCTGCAAATTCTTCAGCAGTAACGCCCAAAATCACAGGGACTCGTGCAAAATCACCACGATTTATCGAACTAATCGGATGTTCTATTAGAAATCGTTCCTGTCCGTGATCTGGTTCGATCACTGGTGACCATATTATCACTGGATCATGTCCAAATTCTCTAAATTTCGGTAATGAATCACCGAATTCATTGGCTGTTTTCGTTTTTAAACATTTAATCAAATTGATTGGTGCCGTATCATCGTTACAATTTAATAGTTTCGCTTGTTTCTTGGCTAAATTCAATTGATTAGTGGGTATTGGCCATTGACCCAATGACGAACCACTCATTGCAATCGCTTTATGGAATAGACCTTTTGACATTGGTGATACTAAGTGTAGAGTAACACTAGCACCACCAACACTATACCCGGAGATTGTCACTTGATTCGGATCACCACCGAATGATTCAATATTCTGTTGGACCCATTTCAAAGCTTGTACTTGATCTTTCAAACCATTATTACCAGGTGCTTCCTTATCACCAGTACTTAGAAAACCTAATGTACCCAATCGGTAATTTAATGTAACCAGAATAATATCATGGTCGAGAAGGTATTGTGGCCCGGCCCAATAACTAGCACCACCGACACTATACCAACCACCGGCATGGAAGTAAACGATTACCGGTAATCGAGACTTATCGCCATCATTTGGTAACTGCAAGAGTTTACTTGCAAATAAGTGACATTTTTAATGACTTAAGTCAACTTACTTTCGGCGTGTAAACGTTGAGCATTAAACAGTCCTCGGATGTTGGATCTGTTGTGGGTTGTGGACATAATGGTCCATCCTGTGTGGCATTATAGATATCATCCCATTTTTCGACAGGAACAGGTGGCTGTAATTTAATAAATAAATCAATTTAATCCTTTTCCACAAAAATAAATAAATAAATTACCTGGAACCGGAGTTCGTTGATAGGTGGTTTAGCGTATCGTATACCACGAAACGAGTAAATTTGGCGATTATTTTTCGATGCCAATATAGCACCCTGCACTTTACCTAATGGGGTTTGTATGACTGGTTTATCGAGATTCTTTGTAGCTTTTGGATCCGGATTTGGATGACAATAAATCGTCGAAATTAACACAATAGATAAAAGAAATTGTTGCAGAATCATTTCTTATCAAATACACACACGACACAGTCTTAACTGATACTGCAAATATCAAGTATTGCAAGTCCGGCTTTTATATCTCGGTGTTTTTTGTTTTTTTTTTTTTGTTGTTGCCTATATGTAGTCTAAGGATAATTTGTATATTATGGGGCCGTACTATTTTAAATTGAATAATTGCTCAACTTGACCACTCAATCTAGAATAACAACAAGCGTTTTCCTATTAAAATCAACTGATTATCTGATCAATAAATGACTAGAATTTCGACAAATCCTTCCAAGTTTTCGCGCTTCTTATGTTAATCGAAAAATCCTGTTTGTTAAACGATTGATTTAAAACGATTTGTCAGGAATTATTAATAGAATTTACTGGAATATTCCCTAGTTGAAATAAGGACAATTCACCAAATTAGAAAATTGCCTGTTATCCGTCTAATAGTTAGATGAAATGATTTAAATTAATTAGATTTGATAATAAAAATTGCCTGTACGTTTATATTCTGGAACATCCTCAACACATTCCAATACTGTTGCGAACAAAACTTACCACACCGAAATTATTGAAAAACTATATATATTTGAAAAATGTTTGCAACAAAGCACAAAAAGTTAGGGCAAAAAATTTTAAAAAATGTGAATTTACGGATTCTGTTTCATTGATTTTAAAAATTTCTCCATCATATATTGGCGATTCCTCAAATCTTCTTCAATTAAATTTTTCAACATTTGTTGTTGTTGTTGTTGGAGATTAAAAAAATCCGGATTTTGTTGATAAAAATAGTTTGAAAAACGATTAAAATCTGGTTGAAAATTCCATTGTTGTTGTTGTTGGGGCTGTGATTGTGGCTGAATTCTAGGCAATTGGAAATTATCTTGTGGTCCATATCTACTATTCACCATTATCATATTATCAATAACTGGTGGTGGTGGTGGTGGCGGCGTTGGTAGTGATGGTAAATCCATAACATGTCGCAAATAACTATAACCGGAATTATTGTAATTCCCATCATAAATAATTTGCTGATAATTCCGATTCATTGATAACGATGTTACGGGTGGTGGTGGTGGTAGGAAATTTTGATAATCATACGAAAAATTTCGATAATTACTATCAGATTGATTCGGTTGATAAGATTGTTGTTGTGATTGTTGTTGTTGCTGATTAAAATAGAAATGATCCTCTTTCTGTTGAGGATTTGTATTGAAATAATTTGTTGCTTGATTGGAATTTTTACGATTTGGATTAGAAAATTCCTCACTAACTGGTTTTGAATCAATTGATACGACAGATTCTATATCAGGTGATAACACTTTTGGATAATCCGGATGTTTCTGGAATTTCTTAAAACTAAATTCCGGACTATTGATTACTTTCTTCTGTAAATCTCTACTATTACTGATACTATTATTACTTTTTTGGCTCAATAATTCAGAATAATAATCAACTGCTGAGATATTTCTTGATCTAATTCGATCACCTCTTTGTTGTTGTTGTTGTTGTTGTTGTTGTTGTGGTTGTGGTTGCTCCACTTTTTCTGTATTTAAAATACCCACTTTTTCCAAAAATGATGTTGAAAAAGTGTTATCATCAATAAATAGTGATGTATTCTTATCATCTTGTATTGAATAATCTTTATCCGATAATGGGAAGACTGTACCAGTTTTCGATGAATTCAGTTTAACTGTTGGCCTAAAATTGATTACTGCTCGTGATCTTTGTTGTGATTTTATCAATAATTCATTAGAAATATTTGAAATTGATGATGTTGAGGTGTCTTGACTATTTCTGCAAAAAGAAAACCATGGAATTTCTCCGTATTTCAAATCATTAAAATGAAAAGTTACCTTTCTACAAC
>JAZBHA010000566.1:0-39953 GCA_037464855.1 Iselma pallidipennis
ATAAACGAGTGAACGAGAAATGATAATTTCTATCGGCGTAACCATCATTTTTGCACAAATATTTGGAAGCGAATCTTTGGAAAACTACAAGTCCTACTGGTGTGTGCTTTAGATAAGTAGATTCGCTATTATAAGCTCTACAATTCATTGAAAAGTTCGTTTAAATACATAAACGAGTGACCGAGAAATGATAATTTCTATCGGCGTAACCATCATTTTTGCACAAATATTTGGAAGCGAATCTTTGGAAAACTACAAGTCCTACTGGTGTGTGCTTTAGATAAGTAGATTCGCTATTATTTGGATAATAATGATTCTCTCATAATAGTATCTCAAGTGTTGTTAATTAAATTATCTGATTACTAAAATGGATTTTTTTAGTTTCAATACAAAAACGCTTTGTCATTTTATCTTAATCGTTTTATCAGACACATCTTTAGAAAAGTGGGAGCAAATGTTTCTAGCGAATTGGTGCTCTAACAAGCAATTTTTGCAATTAAAGTATTGTGTAAACATGTACCTAATAGGGAGATTTTGTCATATGCCGCTAAACGTTATTTGCCTGGTAGGAAGAGATGAACTGCTAAGCAGGTTATGCAGGCAAGTTGTCGACTCTGTCTGTAAAGGGCCCCTTACATGCACCATCAAGTTTGTCAAATGTATAGTACATACATATGTACAAGTTATAGATACAAAATTGTACCCTACACTGTTAGCAGGAAGCATATTTGAAAACAAACTTTGAACAAACTTATTGGTCAAGGTATCAGATGTACACGTATGTATGTACATACATATGTATGTAGCAACGTGCTAGCACAATTGTTGTGCTAGCACGTTTCACGTATGTCAGTCTAGAAAATGTTATTTTAATTGTTTAATCATTGTTGTTTTTAAATTTTACTAATCAAACATCGATATTGTCCTTGAAGAAGGCTGCAGTCACGGCCGAAACGTCGACAATTAATCGAATATATTATAAATGACATTGTTTTATTATTGGTTGTGATAATATCGAAAGTAATAATCCATATCCACCAGATAATATCAATCCTGTAATCTTATCAAGGAATCTTGAGCATAAAATGAGTGAAATCTCAATCAGATAACATCTTTACATAGCAGATTCGTAAGATAGTAGCAGTTTTCAATTGAAAACTGATGATAAACACATTTTTGTTTGTTTTTTCCCCAATAAATATGTTATCATTTAGGTTTTCTGTAGTTCTTGTGTTTCTATCAAACTATATTTTTGTGGTAATTATCCGTTTTTTATTAACTCAACACTTTTATAAGTTCAGAAATATATAAGTTTGCAGACGAAATTACTTTACAAATACCCAATGGACTGATCTTGGGACGCGAAGCATGGACTACAACAAATAAACTATATTACTCATTTCAAAAGATTCCATATGCTACCCCGCCTGTGGGTTCATTAAGGTTTCAGGTATATTTACTTTCATTATAAACCTTTAGAATTTCCTTTAGAATATATTTATAGTCACCACAGCCTGTGGGAACCTGGAATGGTATTCTGGATGCAACAAAAATGGATGTGATGTGTTATCAACTGGACGAAGACAATGATATGGAATCCGAAGATTGTTTATATCTTAACGTTTATACATCTCAAGTAATATTAATTATTGAATAATAGAATTAATTGACTTGATTTATAATAATCTTTAGTTACCATCTGGTAATGAAACTGTACCTTTGCCCGTAATGTTATGGATTTATGGTGGAAAATTTGCGAATGGAAATTCTTTAGATAATGCACTAGGTCCTGAATTTTTAATAGATGAAGGTGTAATTGTTGTAACAATTAATTATAGAGTTGGAGCTTTTGGTAAATTTCAGTTAATAATAGAAAAAATAAGACACAATAATAACATTAAAAATTTTAGGGTTTTTATCAACTCAAGATGAAATTATTTCTGGTAATTACGGCTTGAAAGATCAACTACTTGCTATGCAATGGGTTTATAATAATATTGAATATTTCGGTGGTGATCGTGAAAAGATTACGATATTTGGTGAAAGTGCTGGTTCGAAATCGATTTCGTTTCAATTACTGAATCGTAAATCTGAAGGCTTATATCGTGGGGCTATTTGTGAAAGTGGTACTGCATTAAACGTATGGTCATATCAGAGAAATTCCAGAGAATTGGCTTTTAAATTAGCTGGTTTTCTTAATGAAACTTTCAATGATAACGATAATTCTACATTATTACGTGAATTTTTATTAAATTTATCAGCTAGAGAACTTGATCAAACTGCCGCAAGACTTCTTCTATTGGTTTATTCCATTGCTTTATCAATAAATTTTTTATTGTTAGTGGAAATTTTAGGAACCAGATGATGTCTCACCTGTATTTGGTCCTGTAATCGAAGTCGAACATCAAGATGCTTTTATTACAACAAAAATGTATGAGGATTTTCGGGATGGAAATTTCGTCAAAGTTCCAATAATTGTTGGCTTTAATTCTGAAGAAGCTATCTACCTACAAGTGGACGGTTCATCTTCTATTATTCCGTTTATTAATGTTAATTATTAACAAATATACTCTACAGATCCTGATAAACTTCAGGCAAATTTAGAGAAGTTTGACGTAAACTTAGATGCATTAGTACCGGAAGATATGCGAATTGAAGATCAAGAGAATCGTACACGTTTAGGAGAAACTATTAGGAAAATCTATACAGACGGAAAACTATCAGAAAATCTAGGAGCTGGAATTCGAGTAGGTTCTACATGAAATTTCAATAAAAGTTGCTTTTCAATTGCTGTCTTGTAGTTTATGAGTGACAATTTATATATTCGAGGAATCCGGCGTAAAGCCGAACTTGTCTCTCAATACGCCGATGTTTATTTCTATCGTTTCAATTATGATGGACAAATGGGAAACATTTTTTTTGAAGTTGCTGGTAATATTCCAATAGGTAGAATAAATTTAGATCATTTTATTAAATGTTGCTGTTACAGGAGCTGATAGAGTTGCTCATGCTGAAGAGGTCAGATATTTATGGCGTATGTATGATGAAGATTATAACAATACAGATCTAAATCAATTCCCTGAAGCGGATGTTGTAACACACTACCGTCTACTTAAACTGTGGACAAATTTCGCCAAAACACTGTAAATATTTTCAGAATTCTTGTATTTAACTTCGACAATAAAATAATGGACATTGCAGAAATCCAACACCGGAACCATCTGATTTGTTGCAAAATCTCACATGGGCAACAGTTAATTCCGCTGAAAATGGTGATTTCTGGTATTTAGATATTGATGAAAATTTGACAATGAAAACAAATCCAAGGAATGAAAGTTACCCACAATGGAAAGCTCTTTATGAAAGTTTAGGATACGATGACTTTGATACTTACTGATTTTTTGATAAGACTTATCAATGAAATTCCTCAATAAAGCACTTAACTATAAGTTGATTTATCATTGTTTTTTGAAAGTCACTTAAACAAGTTTCCTCAATAAAATCAATTATCAGGATATAGGAGAATCTCCTTACTATTATTTCAATGACTTTAACCAACCGTTTTACATACAGTTGGGGCTTTTCTTCGGAGCTACATCGCCACAATGCTACCGAAATTTCAAAATTTTTGATAACATGTCCATTTAGTCAAAAACTTGTTCCTGCAGTGATTATATAATAATAACAGATACTGTAAGCAATCTATAATTTGCCCGGCGCCTCCACCAAAATTGCGCCTTTTTTCACAGAATTAACCACGGTAGGTGATTTAAGAGATAAGTGAATCTAATCTTGACCTGATAACAACTTTAAATAGTATTTAAAACATCGCTTGTCCCTCACTTGAAGTACAAAATCTGTAAGCAATACATGTTCCTAGATTTGTTTGAATAAAAATGTTACTATTTGAAATTTCTGTAGCTCTTGTATTTCTATTACATCAGACATTTGTGGTAATTATTTTGTGTGTTCTTAAACCTCATCCATTAAATAATCAAAAAAAAACAATCAGTTTGCAGATAATGTCACGTTACAAATACCAAATGGATTGATTTTGGGACGTGAAGCATGGACTCTAACAAATAAATCATACTACTCGTTCCAGAAAATTCCATACGCAACTCCACCTGTAGGTCCATTAAGATTTCAGGTATGTCGTATATTTTTCTTGCATTTTAGAGTCTTCTTCAATTTTATGTGCTTTCTTTGCTTGTATAGCCACCACAACCTGTAGGAAACTGGAGCGGTACTCTGGATACAACAAAACTTGACGTTATATGTTACCAACAAGCAATAGATGGTAAAGTGGAATCAGAGGACTGTTTATTTATTAATGTTTATACTCCCCAAGTAATACTAATTTCGGCTAAATTAATTAGATTAATTAAATTGTTATGTAATCGTTTCCAGTTACCATCTGACAATGGAACTGTATCATTACCGGTAATGTTGTGGATTTATGGTGGAGGATTTACTGGTGGGCACTCTTTAGAGAGTTTATATGGTCCTGAATTTTTACTAGATGAAGATGTAATTATTGTAACATTTAATTACAGAGTTGGTGTTTTTGGTAACATTTATTAATCGTGAGAAAAAAAAATATTGACAATATTGTAAATTTCAGGATTCTTATCAACTTTAGATGAAGAAATTACTGGAAATTTTGGCTTAAAAGATCAATTTCTTGCTATACAATGGACATATAATAATATTGAATATTTTGGTGGTGATCGTGAAAAAATTACCATATTTGGTGAAAGTGCTGGTTCTGCATCTGTCTCTTATCAATTATTGAATCGTAAATCTGAAGGTTTATACCGTGCTGCTATTTGTGAAAGTGGATCAGCAATAAATGAATGGGCATATGGAAGACATGCAAGAGAAGTGGCTTTTGAATTAGCAAATTTTTTTAATGAAACAAACAATGACAATGATAATTCTACATTATTACGTGAATTTCTATTAAATTTATCACCTAGAGAACTTGATCAAGCTGCTGCACAACTGTCAATGGTTTATTGCTTTTTTATATACATTATCTGTTTTAATTTCTTATTTGTGGTGAAATTTTCAGCCATTTTCTCCTGTAATCGAAGTGGACCATGAGGATGCTTTTATTACAACGAAAATGTATGAAGACTTTCGTGATGGAAATTTCGTCAAAGTTCCAACAATTGTTGGATTTAATTCTGAAGAATCTATTTTCCACATATCAGGTACATTCTCTTCTATTGGCGTTATCAGCATTTACTTGATTTACATCTACCATATACTTTTTTACAGATCGTGATGAGTTTCAATCACAATTAGAACAATTAGATGAAAATCTAGCTGCTCTAGTACCGGACGATATGCGAATTGAAAATCTAGAAAATCGTACACGAACTGGTGAAGCTATTAGGAAAATCTATACAGATGGAAAACTAGCAGACAATCTAGCAGCTGGAGTTCGAGTAAGTTTTTAATTACAATTCCTGTAAAAATTACTTGATAATCTTTTCGTATTTTTTAGCTTTCAACCGATACTACGTTTGTTCGGGGAATAATACGTAAAGCTGAACTTATGTCCCAACATACCGATGTTTATTTCTATCGTTTCAATTATGATGGTCCGATGGGAAATTTTTTTCTTGAAATTGATGGTAATATTTGTTTATTATTAATAATAATAATGGATTTACAAAAACTTGTTAATCATTATTTATATAGGAGCTGATAAAATCTGTCACTTTGAAGAGGTCAAATATTTATTTCGTTTATATAATAACACCGATGATATCAATTATGACAATACAGATTTAAATCAATTCCCTGAAGCGGATATTATCACACACTATCGTTTACTTAAACTATGGACGAATTTCGCCAAAACATTGTAAACATGTTTACAAATTTACTTATAAATTTAATAATAAAAAAATTGATATTACAGAAATCCAACACCGGAACCATCCGATTTATTACAAAATCTCACATGGACAACAGTTAATTCCGGTGGAAATGGCGATTTCTTATATTTAGATATTGATGAAAATTTGACAATGAAAACAAATCCAAGGAATGGAAGCTATCCACAATGGAAAGCCCTTTATGAAAGTTTAGGATACGATGATTTTGATACTTACTGATTTGTTAATCAAACTTATTAATAAACCACTTCAGAAAAAAGCTAATTCATGTGTGTCTTTTGTTTTTCTAAAATATATCAAAGCAGATAAGGGAAATTTTGATGATTTCCTAATAACTTATATAGTTTTGTGTTCAAAAATACGAAATTATTGTTTTTGTGTTAGTTATTGTTTTTGTGTTCACACTGCTGACTTGGATTCTATTAAATATTGGAAAATCATGATTCTTGTTGTTCATCTTCATCAGATGTGGACAAAGAAGGAAGAATTATTCAAATGAGGTCCATGACTTGATAGGAAGATCGTATCACATCGTAGCACTTTAGATATCCGTTACTAAAGAATGACGTCGGATTGTGCAAGATTGTGCAAAAATAACTTATTTTGATAAGATCCTTCCTAGCAGGTGAAGTCACGTAATGAGTAAACAATAGGAGTTAAGCGTAGAAGATGAAAAAATCAAATCTTGATTTGATACCAACTCCAAATAATACTTTGGATGTTATCAGTTTTTCAAATAGATTACAAAAGATGTAATAAATAGACGTTCAAGTCCACTTCTTCATTTTCTCTTGAAACAAAAATGCCAATATTCAGGTTTTGTGTAGTTCTTGTTTTCCTAATCAACAACAATTTTGTCGTAATAATTGTCTTGTTCTTAAATTTCACACTTTAATAATTTTGAAAACCAATAAGTTTGCAGACAATGTCACTTTACAAATACCAAATGGACTAATTTTGGGACGTGAAGCGTGGACTTTTACGAATAAGTCATACTATTCGTTTCAGAAGATTCCATTTGCAGCTCCACCAGTTGGTCCATTAAGGTTTCAGGTATGTTTTATTTCTACATTATTTTAGAATTCTTTTTGAGATAGTTTTATAGCCCCCACAACCTGTAGAAAACTGGAATGGTACTCTGGATGCAACAAAAATTGATATTATGTGTTATCAGCTGGTCGAAGACAATGATATGGAAACGGAGGACTGTTTATATCTTAACGTTTATACTCCTCAGGTAATAAAAATTATAATAAAATCAATTTAGGTAGTTAACTGATAATAATGATTATTAGTTGCCTTCTGAGAACATAAATGAATCATTACCTGTAATGTTATGGATCTATGGTGGAGCATATGAAGGTGGAGAGTCTTCGGACAATTTATATGGCCCTGACTTTTTAATAGATGAAGACGTAATAGTGGTAACAATTAACTATAGGGTTGGTGTTTTTGGTAATTTCTTTCAATCATGAACACACATAGTATAAAGAATTACAAAAATTTCAGGATTTATATCAACTTTAGATGAAGTAATTACTGGTAATTATGGCTTGAAAGATCAATTACTTGCTATGCAATGGGTGTATAATAATATTGAATATTTTGGTGGTGATCGTGAAAAAATTACAATTTTTGGACAAAGTGCCGGTTCAACATCTGTATCCTTTCAATTATTAAAACAGAAATCGGAAGGTTTATATCGTGCCGCAATTTGTGAAAGTGGATCAGCAATAAACATATGGGCATATCAAAGACGTTCAAGAGAAATCGCTTTCAAATTAGCAGGTTTCTTGGATGAAACCTTCAATGATAGTGATAATTCCACATTATTACGGGAATTTCTTTTGGGCTTATCGGAGAGAGAACTTGATCAAGCTGCTGCACAACTCCTGACACTGGTTGATCGATTTTTGTTTGTTTATTTCATTGTTTCTTATTGTTGATGGATTTGCAGGAATTAGCTGATGTTTGGCCTGTATTTGGTCCTGTAATCGAAGTGGAACATGAAGATGCTTTCATTACAACGAAAATGTATGAAGATTTTCGCGATGGAAATTTCGTTAGAGTTCCAGCAATTGTTGGGTATGCTTCAGAAGAAGCTCTTTTCCTAGATTTTTCAGGTTTACCTAGTTCCTCCCTTATATCAATTAAATATTGTACGATCAATTTTATTTATAGATCCTGATCAATTTCAATCAAATTTAGAAAATTATGATGCAAACTTGGACACTATCGTACCTGTAGATATGAGAATTGAAGATCTAGAAAATCGTACACAGCTTGGTGAAGCTATTAGAAAAATCTATACAGATGGAAAACTATCGGAAAATCTAGGAGCTGGAATTAGAGTAAATTTCAATGAAAATTTTAAGCAAAACAACTTCTTAATTTTTGTTTTATTGTAGTTTATGAGTGATAATATATTTATTCGAGGCATTATACGTAAAGCTGAGCTTATGTCCCAACATACCGATGTTTATTTCTATCGTTTCAATTATGATGGACAAATAGGAAACATCTCTTTGGAAGTCGCTGGTAATATATTATTTATAGCAAATACACACAAGAATAATATATTTCTAATATAGGAGCGGATAAAGTTGCTCACTTTGAAGAGGTCAAATATTTATTTCGTATGTATGGCAACCAGCAGGATCCCAATTATGATAATTCAGATATAAATCAATACCCTGAAGCTGATATTTTAACACACTATCGTCTACTTAAATTATGGACGAATTTCGCTAAAACATTGTAAATGTTCATACATATTTTTATTAAATTTTGACCACAAAAGAATGGGTTTTTACAGAAATCCAACACCGGAACCCTCCGATTTATTACAAAATCTCACATGGGCAACAGTTAATTCAGGTGGAAATGGAGAGCTCTTGTATTTAGATATTGATGAAAATTTGACAATAAAAACAAATCCAAGGAATGAAAGTTACCCACAATGGAAAGCTCTTTATGAGAGTTTAGGATACGATGATTTTGATACTTATTGATTTGTTAATAAAACTTATTAATAAACCACTTCAAAAAAAGCAGATTCATGTGTATCTTTTATTTTTTTTTAATATACCAAAGCAGATAAGGGAAATTTTGATGATTTCCTGATAAATTGTATAGTTTTGCATTTAAAAATTCGAAATTATTGTTTTTACCGGTATATGCATACTTGTGACTTGGATTCTATTGAATATTGGAGCGAAAAATTATAAATCTTGTTGTTCGTCTTCACCAAATGTGGACAAAGAACGATCAAATCCTAATTGTAAGATCAAGTCCAAGACTTGATAGGAAAGAGTGTCACATCGTAGCACTTCAGCAATCGTTTATCAAACAATAACGTCGTGTTGTGCAACGATTGTTTGTTACCTCAACATTTTTATAAAATCCTACCTAGCAAGCGGAGTGACGCAATGAATCAGCAATAGGAGTTAAGCGTAGAAGATGAAAAAATCACATGTTGATCTGATACCAACTCAAAATAATACTTTAGATGTTATCAGTTTTTCAAATAGATTACAAAAAATGTAATAAATAGACGTTCAAGTCCACTTCTTCACTTTCTCTTGAAACAAAAATGCCATTATTCAGGCTTTCCTTAGTTCTGATTTTCCTAATCAACAACAATTTTGTCGTAATAATTGTCTCGTTCTTGAATTTCACACTTTAATAATTTTTAATATTAATAAGTTTGCAGACAATGTCACTTTGCAAATATCAAATGGACTAATTTTGGGACGTGAAGCATGGACTCCCACAAATAAATCATACTATTCGTTTCAGAAGATTCCATTTGCAGCTCCACCAATTGGTCCATTAAGGTTTCAGGTACGTTTTGTTTTTACATTTTTTTAGAATTTTTTTGAGGTAATTTTATAGCCTCCACAACCTGTAGAAAACTGGAATGGTACACTAGATGCAACAAAAATTGGTATTATGTGTTATCAGCTGGTCGAAGACAATGATATGGAAACGGAGGACTGTTTATATCTTAACGTTTATACTCCTCAGGTAATGAAAATTATAATACAATTAACTTTATGTTAGTTGGTTAACTGGTAATAATTATTATTAGTTACCCTCTGATAACATAACTGAATCATTACCCGTAATGTTATGGATTTATGGTGGAGCATTTGTTCTCGGACATACTTTGGACAATTTATATGGTCCTGAGTTTCTAATAGATGAAGACGTAATAGTAGTAACAATTAACTATAGAGTTAGTGCTTTTGGTAAGTGCTATCAATCGTAAATAAAAATTATAGGAGTATCAAAAATGGCAAAAATTTCAGGATTTATATCAACTTTAGATGAAGTAATTACTGGTAATTACGGATTAAAAGATCAATTTCTTGCTATGCAATGGGTTTATAATAATATTGGATATTTTGGTGGTGATCGTGAAAAAATTACAATATTTGGTGAAAGTGCTGGTTCTGCATCTGTATCTTTGCAATTATTACATCGTCAATCTGAGGGTTTATATCGTGGTGCGATTTGTGAGAGTGGATCAGCAATAAACATATGGGCATATCAAAGACGTTCAAGAGAAATAGCTTTCAAATTAGCAGGTTTCTTGAATGAAACATTCAATGATAGTGATAATTCCACATTATTACGTGAATTTCTATTGGGCTTATCAGGGAGAGAACTTGATCAAGCTGCTGCACAACTCCTGACACTGGTTGATCCATTTTTGTTTGATTATTTAATTGTTTCTTATTGCTTGTAATATTTCAGGAATTAGCTGCCGTTTGGCCGGTATTTGGTCCTGTAATCGAAGTGGAACATGAAGATGCTTTTATTACAACGAAAATGTATGAAGATTTTCGGGATGGAAATTTCGTTAAAGTTCCAATAATGGTTGGTTTTAATTCTGAAGAAGCTATTTATGTAGCATTAGAAGGTTTACCTTTTTTAGCCTCTATATTAATTAAATACTGTACGATTAATTTTTTTTATAGATCTTGATAAATTTCAATCAAATTTAGAAAATTATGATGCAAACTTGGACACTATCGTACCTGGAGATATGCGAATTGAAGATCAAGAAAATCGTACACAACTTGGTGCAACGATTAGGAAAATCTATACAGATGGAAAACTATCGGAAAATCTAGGAGCTGGAATTAGAGTAAATTTCAATGAAAATTCTAATCAAAACAGCTTCTTAATTTTTGTTTTATTTCAGTTTACGACTGATAATGTGTTTATTCGAGGCATAATACGTAAAAGTTGAACTCATATCTCAATATACCGATGTTTATTTCTATCGTTTCAATTATGATGGCGAAATGGGAGGTGTTCCTGTAGAATTTGAAGGTGCCGATAAAGTTGCCCATACTGAAGAACTGAGATATCTATGGCATATGAACAGCAGTATTTATGATAATTCAAATTTAACAATTTTCCCTGAAAGTGATATTGTTACCCATCACCGTTTGGTGAAATTGTGGACGGATTTCGTGAAAACTTTGTAAATAAATTTTCATGCTCTTCATATAGAAAAGTGAGCAATAATTGTATTTTACAGAAACCCGACACCGGAACCATCCGATTTATTACAAAATCTTACATGGACTACAGTTAATTCCGGTGGAAATGGTGAATTCCTGTATTTAGATATTGATGAAAATCTGGAAATGAAAACAAATCCAAGAAATGAAAGTTACCCACAATGGAAAGCTCTTTATGAAAGTTTAGGATACGATGATTTTGACACTTATTGACTTGTTGATAAGATTTATTAATAAAACACTTTACAATAAGTTGATTACATAGTAGTTTATTTTCCAATTGTTATCTTAAGTAGTTCTTTGCAAGTACTTCTTAAACTATATTTTAAAACATCGCACTTTAGAGCAGGGCCGCCAACCCACAGCCCAACGTTATAATGAATGCGGTCCAACACAAAATCGTAAACTTCCTGGAAACATTGAGATTTTTATGTACTTATTTTATTTGTCATCATACACCTATTAATTAGTGTATCTTTTTCTTCAAATGTTATCCAAAAAAGGCAAAAGGTTGGACACCCCTGCTCTAGAGTTCTTATTGTTGAGATTTTCCTATACTTTTACACAACAGATATTAACTAAAAACAAGTGCTACTATGTACCTTTTCTTCTGAAATAGCCTTTCAATCCTCATCTCTATTTGAAAATCAAGTGAAAGTTATAAAGATGATAAGCAGAAAATTATATATTTTTTGTTATTGGAAATTAGGCTTCCAAACTGCAAGCAATATAACGAAATTTGGATTAATCCAACCTGCATGGCAACATTCGTTTCGATTAGGTATAAGTACTTTTTTATCATTTTTTATAGCGAGAGAAGTTCATATTAATTATTATACAGTGCTACTCAAACTGTGGTCCATGGACTAGTGTTGCTTCGCATACAGTTCATTTTGGTAGATCGTAACATAGTTTCATTTAAAATTCCATAACTGTATTACATTAATAGAACGTTATCTATGATGACCATGATATATCCTTTCCAGTTTTGATAGGATTCAACAATAAATTGACAATATCGCGTTTTTCTTTTAAAATTGTAATAAATTATTCCAGTAAAAACCCGATATGAATTGGAATGAAAAAAGTTGGCCCGTGAACACGGACAGTTTGATAAGCACTGTTCGAAAGTGCATTGAACGTGAGGGATTATTAAAATCGACTCATTTGACACGACACTTAAAGATTATCAAATTATTGCAGTTGTATCCAATTGTGTATAAAAAAGTGGCGAATATCAGGTGATTTGCAAAAATAACAATTCGATCGAACAACAATGTTATTGTCGCAATTTTTGTTAACTTTTATACTTTTGTCCTACAAAGATTTTGTTGTAAGTATTTTGCAGAGTTTATTTAATCATCTTAATAAGTAAAAAAGCATTTATTAGTTTGCAGAAAACATTATTTTAGAAATTACAAATGGTAAGATTATGGGACGTGAAGCATGGACAATGACAAATAAATTATATTATTCATTTCAAAAGATTCCATATGCAACTCCACCAATTGGTTCACTCAGATTTCAGGTACTTTATTCTATATTTAATTTCCTTTTAGCCAACTTTTATTTTATTGTAGTCTCCTAAACCGGCTGAAAATTGGGCTGGAGTCCTGGATGCAACAAAACTAGACGTTATATGTTATCAACAAGATCTAGATAATGATATGGAGTCAGAAGATTGCCTGTACTTAAATGTTTACACTCCTCAAGTAATATTGATTATAACCAAATTAATTAAAATAATTAATTGCGGCAATTATTAGTTACCTTCTGGGAATACGACTGAACCATTAGCTGTAATGTTGTGGATTTATGGTGGAGGATTTGTTGATGGACATTCTTTAGACAATCTATTTGGTCCCGAATTCTTATTAGATGAAGATGTAATTGTTGTAACATTCAACTATAGAGTGGGACCTTTCGGTAATTTATTAACAATAATTGAAGGAATAAAACAAAAATAGTAACATACAGTATTCTAGGATTTCTGTCAACTCAGGATGAAATTATTCCTGGTAATTACGGATTAAAAGATCAATTTCTTGCTATGCAATGGGTTTATAATAATATCGAATATTTCGGTGGTGATCGTGGAAAAATAACAATATTTGGTGAAAGTGCCGGTGCTGCTTCTGTTTCTCATCAATTACTAAACCGTAAAACTGAAGGTTTATATCGGGGTGCTATTTGTGAAAGTGGATCAGCGTTAAATATATGGGGATATCAGAGACGATCAAGAGAATATGCGTTTACATTAGCACGACTTATTGATGAAACTTTCAATAACAGTGCTAATTCGACATTATTGAAACAATTTGTATTAAATGTGTCGGCTAGAGAGCTTGATCGAGCTACTGTTCAACTAGCTGAAATGGTTTGAGAAAGTTTCCAAAATATATAAATCCACTAAATTGTAAAAATTTCAGGTGTTAGATTCACGTTTGTGGCCTGTATTTGGACCGGTAATAGAAGTAGACCATGAAGATGCTTTTATTACCACGAAAATGTACGAAAATTTCAGAGATGGTAATTTTGTTAAAGTCCCAACAATTATGGGAATTAATTCAGAAGAAGGAATTTATGTTCCATTGAAAGGTTTAGTACCAGCAACACGTTTTTTTTTGTTTAACTTCAAATTGCAACAACTTTCTGTAGGTTACAGTCGATTTCTGCAAGTTTTACAGGATTATGATGAACATTTAGATCATCTAGTACCTATAGATATGAGAATTGATGATAAAGAGAATCGTACACAATTAGGACGAATTATTAGAAATTTCTACACAAATGGAAAACTGGCAGACAATAGAGACGCTGGGATCAAGGTAAATTTCCTTATCTATTAATATTTATGTAACATAACTCATTTCTTGTAGTTGATCAGTGATAACATGTTTGTTAGATCGATCATTCGTAATGTGGAACTTATATCGAAATATACGAACACATTTTTTTATCAATTCTCTTATGATGGTGTAATGGGAAATGTCTCATATGTATTTGAAGGTAAAAAGTATATTTTTGTCCCAACTATATTTAATTTCCGGTTAACTGTCCAGATGCAGAGAATGTTGCCCATTATGAGGAAGTCCGATATTTGTTTCGTATGTATGATGAATATTACGACAATACGGATATAAATAAATTCCCGGAAGCGGATATTATAACCCATTATCGATTACTCAAATTATGGACAAATTTTGCAAAAACACTGTAAATATTTCTACATACTATTAATTATTAAAAAAAAGGAACAAATACATTACAGAAATCCAACACCTGAACCATCCGGATTGTTACAAAATATAGCCTGGCCCACAGTTAATTCTGGTCAAAGTGATGATCTAATTTACTTAGATATTGGTGAAAATCTGGAATTAAAAACAAATCCAAAAAGCGAGACTTATCAACAATGGAAAGTTCTTTATGAAAACTTAGGATATGATGACTTTGATACTTGGTGATTGTACTGCAAATCAAAAATTCCAAATAAATTGATATACTTGTGCACTAATAATTTTTTGCTCTACCCCTCTATTTCTCACTCATTATGCAAAATAGGCCGATTTCAGGTCTCTGGAAGGTTTTCTTTTTGATTTTTAAGCCACTCTTGGTGTTTGTGGTAAATTAAAAATAACTCTGCAAAGTTAGCGAAATTCGTTTGCCAGCAAGAGTAAATGGTTCTAGTGATCATCTCATTTGCCTTTAATAAACAACAAAGAAGGACTTTATTTGATAAAGGACTGTTGTCGGTAAGGAATTTCGCAAAGGTAATAAAACTAGGAACGAAGAGGCTTACAGGAGAACAAATTCGATAAACGATTGTTAAAGCTTCTCCACACCAAAATGTTTGCAATTTAAAACGATAATCTGTAGAGATGATTAATTTTTTTAATTATTGAGCATCATTGTTTACATCTAATTGGAAATATTGGTTATCTACAAGTGGAATACACAATCTTGCTTAATCTAATTGTAAACTGCAAATTTTATTTATTGAATCTATTCATTTATTAAGTATTCTGTTTACAAACATTGAAGATATAAATCACCACGTGTCAAAATCATCAAATCCTAAACTATCATAGAGAGCTTTCCATTGTGAGTAACTATCATTTCTGGGATGAGTTTTCATTTCTAAATCTTCACCGATATCTAAATACCAGAAATCACCATCTCCACCGGAATTAACTGTTGCCCAAGTTATATTTTGTAATAAATCGGTGGGTTCCGGTGTTGGATTCCTGTAATATCAGATTTTTTCATAATTTTGGCCGATTAAAGATTAAGTAAAGACAACTATTACAATGTTTTTGCAAAATCGGTCCACATTTTAATTAGTCGATTGTGTGTTACGATATCTTGTTCAGGAAAAATATTTAAATCTGTATTGTCAAAAAATTCATCCACATACCACAAATAATTCAATTCTTCACCGTGCCCAACCTTATCTGCTCCTAATTTAAACAAAAAAAGTCAAACGTATTGCTAGCAACAAATAATAATAATGAATTACCATCTATTTCATCGTTAATATTTCCCAGTATACCATCATAACTGAAACGATAAAAATAGACGTTCGTATAATTGGAGACAAGTTCAGCTTTACGAATTACGGCTCTAATAAAATCACTATCACTCATAAGCTAAAATCGACAACAACTAATACTATTTTCTTATCAAAATGTTAATATCAGAGATTTTACTCGAATTCCGGCTGCCAGATCTTCTGAAAAAGTACGATTTGTATAGATTCTTCTAATAGTTTCTCCCATTCGTGTACGATTTTCTAAATCGTCAATTCGCATATCTGGTGGTACGATAACATCTAATCTGGCATCAAAATTTTCCAAATTTGATTGGAATCTATCAGGATCTGTAGAAATTTCATGGTAAATTTTACTGTTATTTAAGAAAAATGACTGTACCTAGTAATGCCTGAAACAGTTGTTCTTCAGAATTATAACCAATAATCAATGGAACTCTATTAAAATTTCCATCACGAAAATCTTCATACATTTTCGTTGTAATGAAAGCATCCTCATGTTCGATTTCGATCACAGGACCAAATATCGGCCAAACAGCACCGATTTCCTACAAAAACATTCACATTTTACAACACAAATTGAAAATTTTAAAAAATAGTTGAACAAACCGTATAAGAAAGTTGCGTAGCTACTTGTTTGAGTTCGGCAGCTGGTGCATTTAATAGAAATTCATGTAATTGTACCGAATCATTACTATTAAGAAATGTTTCATTCAAATAACTACCAATTGTAAAAGCAATCTGTCTGGATGTCCGTAAATTACCCCAAATACATATAGCTACACCACTTTGACAAATCGCTCCACTAAATAGACCATCATTTTTACGGTTTAATAATTGAAATGAAACAGAACCAGAACCAGCACTTTGTCCAAATAATGTAATCTTTTCACGATCACCACCGAAATATTCGATATTATTATACACCCATTGTATAGCAAGAGATTGATCTTTTAAACCGAAATTTCCCGGAATTACATCATCTAAAGTTGATATAAATCCTAAAATTTTCAAAATTAATCAAGATTTTTCTGGTTAATGATTGATAAAAATTTACCAAAAACACCAACTCTATAATTAAATGTTACAATAATTACATCTGAATCGAGTAGATATTGAGGACCGTATAAATTATCTAAGGAAGATCCCATAACCCATCCGCCACCATAAATCCATAACATTACAGGCAAAGGTTCACTTCCATTATCTGATGGTAACTAATACATACAATTCAATTAAAAATTAATCAAATAATTGTTGTCTATAATTTAAATTACTTGAGGTGTATAAACGTTAATATAGAGGCAATCTTCCGATTCCATATCACTAGGTGGACCTTGCTGATAACAGGTAACATCAATTTTGGTAGCATCCAGAACACCATCCCAATTTTCTACTGGTTGTGGGGACTGATAAAGAAACAAGTAAAGTTAATCTTGAATGAATTTTTGGTGTTTTGTCTGGAATACCTGAAATCTTAGTGGACCAACTGGAGGAGTTGCATATGGGATCTTTTGAAATGAATAATATGATTTATTGCTTGCAGTCAATGCTTCACATCCCAAAATTTGCCCATTTGGTATTTGAAGAGTAACATTATCTGCCAACTATTATAGTAAAATTTATCAATTGTTTTCTAAAATAGTAATAAAATTTACTTACAGCCAAATTTATGTAAAACGAAAATACAGAAACCAAAAGGAGCTTTAAGGCAAACATGTTTGTATTAACAGTTTGGTGATAGTGAGTTTGTACGGTGTATTTATAGCAATTTGTTCTTTTTCAAATTGTTTATCAGGATCAATTTGGCAACTGATAACGTTTATACAATAGCACAAAGTAAGAAATTCTTATCAAATCGACAGGAATGTCTTTAAAGAATTTACACTTGTAGTTGGAGCATGCTTCACTTTATCTATACATCTGCTATTTTATGTTAATATGATCAGCATACTTTCACAAAATAGTATTCGATTAAATGAAACATCATAAAGTGAGGACGTGTTCTAAAGAGTTTTTTAGAGCTTTCGATGCCGAATTCAGTCGACTAACCCGCAGTTCGATGGTACTTGTAGTTTCTTAAATATTCGCTTAGAAATATTTGTGCAAAAATGATGGTTACGCCGATAGAAAAAATCATATCTTGGTCAATCCTTTACGGATTTATAAACGAGCTTTTCAGAGTTTTGTAGAGCTTTCGATGCCTCAATTTTCAGTAAAGTTGACATAACTCCTAAAATTTGTTTCCGTTACATAATTACATCTTTCAGGGGCGGATCTATAATGAAGCTTATGAAGCTTAAGCTTCAGGGCATTCTCGGCAAGAGTGAACCAAAGATGCTGACGATGTATCAGTAATAGTGGTAGAAAAAAATAAAAAAATAGGTCGAGTTGATTAAGTTTCAGGACCCCCTGAAACTCAAGCTAGGTAATACAATCTGTTTTTCTTTTAATGTAGGTACGTCATTGAGGGGGTCCCTTACAAAACATAAGCTGCAAGGCTTCTCAAAGAACATAAGTGCCTAGATCCACCACTAACATCTTCATTTATTTGAAAATCTGGAACATAAAAGTGTTGTTTAAAGATCACCACCATGAATAAAGAACGTTATTGGGAAAAAAAACTCCATTATCAGACAGTAATTAATAATAATTATTTTATTATCACTAATTGTCGTGTATAAATATTAAGACAAAGATGATCTTCATAATCCATATCATCATCAACTGATAACAGGTTTTGCAGCAACCAGAGATTGAAAAGCACCGAAACAAAGATCAACAAAAAATTAAAATATTAAACAAAATACCTGTAAAATTTATTTCTTATGAAGATAACATTTTTATGTTAAATAGTGTACCATAGGTACATTTTTATGGAAATATATTGATATCGATAATAAAAAAATTCGAAACATTTATAAGATCCTTATTTATTTATTTATATCGTTTTAATATAAAAAATATCACTTATATAGATTATGATCTTAATATTTCAATAATTAGAAAAATACATTACCGTTGTTTTATTAATTATTCAGTAATTATTTTTTAATTGATCTTATCACAATTTATCTTATCAGAAGACAATTCTATACAATTCTATGCATATATACATAAATAAGTTTAAAAAAAAAACGTGTAGGTAAATAGATTTTGTGATAAACAGAAAATACACATGACCAGCCTTTAATGTTTTTCTTAAAATCATTAGGAAATTCCTATAAGATTATACTAGATTTCCCTGGAAAGTTTCCTGTAAATTGCCATATCACTGGGAAATTTATCAAATATGACTGTGTTTCCTTAAAACTGTACAAACTATAATATTTGCGTGAATTTTCCTAGTTTCACAAGAAGGAGTCTATGTCATTTCCTTTTATTTTTTAGATTTTGAACTCTTTTCTTGCCCTTTTTTCAGGAATATTAAATGGAATAAGATTTTTCTTGATTTTCTTGTGTCTTTTTCCTCTATATTTGTTATCTAGGATTTGTTTAAAACGCAGTTTTCATAGAAACTGCCACATGTAATACATACAGATATGTTTCATTATAAACAAAAATATTTGGAATAAACAACTTTAGTCATTTGTAGTAGATCAATAGAAAAATTGACCAGAAAATAGTAGAAAATTTATTTATAACAGTGGCTCCTAAACCCCAGGGTTCCTCGGGGAAATTCTGGGCTTCCACAGGATAAGCTGTCTCGATAAAAAAAGAGCAATTCTAGTTTCACATACACAATTTCTTATTAAAATAAGGATGGCGGGGGTTGTTCGTAAAATATATACGTATAGTTTCTACGATTTTTGTAGAAAGAAGTTTGGGAACCACTGATTTATTTTATAAGATAACAATCACTGATGCAGATGTACGGTAGAGCGCCAATTATCCGGAATAACTAATATCAGACCACTCTCCGGGTAATCGAAACATGGAAGAAGAGAACGCAGCTTTGCAAATGATTTCTGACAAAGCTCTAGTGTGGTTTCCTCACCGTAACTTCTAAGGAATCCCGTCGACTACGGCAGGATCGAATCGACAGGAGCGTCATCTTATGAGAAAACTGATGAATGCGTAAAGCTTCAGAAGGTTCGGCCGAACATTCCAAATAGATATCCCAGTCTCCTATAAGAACCAAAACTATTCAAAAAAAAAAGACCGATTCGATGCCACTGCAATGCGCGGAGCTAGTAGACGTCCAATGTACACACTACACAATGATGAAACCTTTCGAAAATCAGTTTCACTAACGATAAATCAAAATCTATATTCCTTGTTGTTTATATTTTATAATAAGAACTTTAATCTGTTATTCAATTATGATTAATTATCCTTGGCGACATTAATCTTTTATGTAACATATTATGATTAAATTCTCATTTCATCAATGTCATTTCTCTTGTTAGGCTAATTTTTCTCTCCCATCTTTTGCTGTTCTATTTCTAGAAACGAGAAAAACACTAGAGAAATTTGCTAATTTACTAGACATACTTGAATTCTATCCAAGACGTCCTACTTTTTATTTATCTCTATTGATAGTTTTTTTTTAGACATTACCTAACCCATACATGTTTATCAAATAATTTATTCTCAAAATTCATAATATGGACATATAGTGACCATGACATTATCGACGCTAATACAACTGATAAGATTCTCAATAGATTCCGTACAAAACTTCATTTACGTATTGTACTTACAACATCGTATTATTCAACATAATGAGGGTATTCACATATCCCTGCTATTGCCTTGTATTTGTACGCGTTCGTACAAATACCAGACACTTATATCTATGACTTATGAATCCCCCAACTAGCAAGGGAGAGAAGGCAAGCATGTCAGTTGCATTTGTTCACAGCTGCGACAAATACGAAGTTGAAAAAACATGCCTCAACTCTACTCTGAAATACGAGGGCATTTATGAATACCCTCATTATAGCAAACTTCCATTTTTTTTACGAAAAACAAAAAAAATCTAGGAAACTTATTAGTTATCTTATGTCAAATATTATAAACAATACAGTTAATGCTCTCGGTACTTAACTAGATTTAAGATAGATTAAATTGTGCAATTCGTGATGATGCACTCATAATATTCAGGACAACAATGATTAAGATCTTAAAATTTTATAACTATGATGGGGGGAAAAAATATGCGCCAATTGTTCTGTATTTATGGAAATTTTTTTGGCAAAAAATTGAATGCAAAGAGAAACAAACGATTAAAAGTTAAATACACAAAAGATATTCCAACAAAAACATGAATTGAAAAAGTTCTCTACACTTTTTGTTGTCATATGATAAATATATGTATCATCTAGTAATTAATCTCGAGATTTTCAGACAAAAATACATGTTTTTAGTCATTTTATTTGTTTACTGTGTGTAATTTATATATTATTGTTATTGTTATTATTGTTATTAATTTAATATGGCATATTGTAGTAGAAGTTTTTTTTTTCACTTTTTGTTTCTAACTGATAACTGCTTTATCAATACCTCCCTCTTTCTATATACATATATTACATATATGTATATAAGACGGAACTGTTCTTGCACTTGTATCATTCGTTAACAAAATGTTGTTAAATAAATTAATAATTTCGTGTATAATTTATGAAACACTAGCTAGAACAATAACACAAGTGGATCCTGTTGATTTAGTTGTAAATATAAAATCGGGTAAAATTCGTGGCCGTAAACATAAAACGATTGGTGATAATACGAAGTATTATGCATTTCGCGGCATACCATATGCAGAACCACCAATAGGTGATCTACGATTCAAGGTATTGCTTTTATTTTTTAAAATAAATAAAAAACCCTTAATTTAATTTCGTTTAAATAGTCTCCAGTACCAAAAAGGCAATGGAGTGGCATTTTAGAGACGATAAATGATGGTTCATCATGTATCCAAAATTCAAATCCAGTCACTGGTAATGAAGACTGTTTATTTTTAAATGTTTATACCACACAATACCCAACCAGTACCGACCATTTACTACCTGTAATGGTATTTATACATGGTGGTGCTTTCCAATTTGGCAACAGTAGTTATACCGAATTAGGTCCTGATTATTTCTTAGAACGCAATGTTTTAATTGTTACATTTAATTATCGATTGGGTATATTCGGTTTTTTGAGTACCGGTGATTTAACAATACCTGGTAATTATGGTTTAAAAGATCAAATATTAGCATTGAAATGGGTTCGTGATAATATAAGAATATTTGGTGGTGATAATAAGAAAATCACTGTATTTGGACAAAGTGCCGGTTCAGCATCGGTTGCTTATTTATTACAATCACCATTAGCCAAAAATCTATTCCATGGTGCTATCATGGAATCTGGGGTGTCGTTATCATTATGGGCATTTTCAAGACATAGTAAACAATTAGCATTCACTATAGGCCATGATTTAGGCTATGATACGAAGAATTCAAGTGTATTATTGAATGGTTTACGGACAGTTGATGCAAACCTTCTACAAACTAAAGGTCTTGCTGCTATTGCTTTTGTAAGTTGGATTTTTGTTTTTTCAATAAAATTATTCAATTAAACCAATTTTTAGAAATATTTATCGATCAGTGCAAGAGAAGGATTTTTTATGGCACCAGTTATCGAACCCGAACATCCAGGTGCTGTATTGACTAATAAAACCCATGAATTGTTATCTAGAGGTGATTTCCATAAAGTACCATGTATTGTTGGTTTCAATTCGTTGGAAGGCACCTTCGAAATTACCAGTAATTATTTTAATCCAATATGGGTTTCACTATCGTCAACTAAATCTTTTTTTTTCAAATTTTAGATCTATTGAGACTAATATTGGCTACATGGGATATTAAACCAGACTCAATGGTACCAATTGATATGAATATAAACAGTAAATTAACAAATAGTCTTGTTGGTGCTAAAATTAAGAACCATTATTTCGGTTTAGTACCAGTTGCTTTATCAAATTTCAACGTAATGCGGGTAAATATTCTACAATCGGGAGATGCCCTTTTGAAGCCTACCATTTATTATTATTTTTAGTTTATTGGTGATGATCAATTCGTCCGACCAATCCGTGAATTTGTCCGTGTAATCAGTAATTATACAACCGCCTATTTCTATCGTTTCTCCTATGAAGGTGGTCTAGGTGGTATAACAAATCGTACCGCACCAGGTGTAACACATAGTGAAGAAATGGGTTATTTATGGGTCAGTAAATATAATGCAAGTCAACAGGATAATATTGTCCGATCTAGGATGTTAACATTATGGACAAATTTTGCTAAACATCAACAACCAACACCATACCGTGATGGAATCTTACAAAATATCAATTGGGTAGAAGCTGGAACAACGTATGATCCAAATAATCTATTTTATTTAGATATTGGTGATCATTTACAAGTGAAAATTAATCCGGAAAGTCAAAATATTGATTTTTGGACAGATTTATATAAAAAATATGCAACACCACCATTTGATACTTATTGATTAAAATGATTTTTTTCTGGTTCCTGTTAAAATATAGTTATCAGTATACCGGTATATCCAAATACAAGTGTGGTCTGGAGGAGCGCTATCAGCCTCCGTCACTATCGTTTGCAAGACACCGAACTAGGGAGATCATCGTGCTTCTATCTCGCTTCGCTTCATGTATCGAAGATTGCTAATGCCGGTCATTTCTTTTGCTCTTATACTCCCTAAGACCACACTTTTATTTGGATATACCTGTATAAGGTAGGTAGCTACCTCGAATTGTTAAGTTGTAGCAAAAATATTTATTTTTAGTCAATAGATTATTATTAGTGTTAGATAAAAATAAACTTTGATCGGATAGTCACTGGTTTATCTGGTTTATTTAAATTTTTTGTTTTATTAAAAGATGTTGATATTTGATCAGTTGCCTCACCTGTTCAAAACTATTGTCCCTCTTATCTAAATACGACCTTTGGGTTTTTTTTGCCAGTTTTTTAATGCTAATTCTATAATACTGATTTGTAGTTTTTTTTTTTTTGGAAACGTTATCTTCTGTCCCTATCATTATCAGTCTCATCATTCCATATCAGGCTATAGGAAATGAATCCTTGATTCTCCCTTGACATTGCTTATCTAGTATCCTTTAACAATATTGGCATTCTAATAATCCAATTAATTTTAAGATAAAGAGCGAGTTCTATTAATATTCTCAATTTACGTTAATGTTAATTGAAAACTTAAGTACGTATTAATAGCTTCTTGTCATAGTTTTGCCGACAAATCATTTCCTTATATACTTATAAGCTGTTGACACTGTTCTATATTTTATTCTGTTATCTTAATTAGCCTGTTGTTCCTTATTGTTTTCTTCTAAATTAATTTATTTTATTAAAAAATATTCACACGTGGAGATTTCATTCGAGATACTAGATTCTCAAGAACCGATAAATATGGAAAACAATAAATCTAGATTTTGTTTTTATTCGATGGATCAATATCTTAATTATCAGAAAGTAATGAAATTCGAACCATTTACTATTTTGTTTTGAAATTAACCAACAGGGGAGCACCAGGAATGTTTGCCACCATAATAATTAGTCTTTCTTTCATTTTGTCACTCAGAACCGGCTCTAAGGACCAGCACGACCAGCATTTATTGGCAATGGTATATACGTATTCAGGGCCACATTTTGGCATAAAAATTCATAGATACTGTACAACCAAAGCAATATTTTCCAAAAAATATAAGAAAGCCGATCCTGGCGCTAATCAACTAGTCGTTACGATAAATTTTTGATTTATGGTTTTTAAATGACCCGGTATCACCTGAGGTGATTCTACAGGGTCCTTCACAAAATAATGCATTTTAAAAGAATGCCAATTAAATAAAATGAACTGCTTTTTGATAACAGTTTTGTCTACACATATAAACTGTGATTAGCTTGAATTCTGTTATCAAATTTTAAAATTCTTTTTTTAGGCATAATTTCTAGCGCTACATTTAACCGATATTATTTAGGTACTTTAGTATGATACGGTTGGCTGCATTGTTTGTCTTATCATTTGACATGTGCGTTTGTTGTTGTAAGAATTTTGCAAAATAAACAATTTTATTTGAAAAAAAAAACGTGATCATATCGACAATAATTTAAAAAAAAAAACATTATTTTGTATCGATTTATGTCAAATTTACTGCATGATGGTAAACATATGATTAACAGTTTCTTGTTGAAATCTAACCTCATTTTTTTCTTCTTTTTTTCCCCCCCGTATTTAGGCTGCTTCAAATCATCAAAATGCAGAAGAAGAAGAAGTCAAACGTGTAATTACTGGACTGTTAACTTCATTAACGCAAAAATGTACAATCAGAAAATTATCACATGATTTTATCAATACAATTGGTCATGAAATACCATTCAAAGTATTTGGTTATGATAGTCTTGAATCGTATTTAAAATCTATACCTGATACTGTTCAAGTAATTGAATCGTTTTTGTTAAAATATCATTCAGAGAAGAAAAATAAATTTGTTGAATTATTTTAGGTTTTCGGTAATGGTATACATGCACTAGTTCAAGGTGTTATCAAACCAAAATCAGCACATGTTGATCTATTAGTATCGAAACAGAGAAAACCACCAAGCAACCTTCCACCTCGTTTCAGGTATGATTATCACAAAGTTTGTGGGTGACTTTGAACGTTGCCTCAATTATCTCTTATCCCTTAAAAATCTCCGGTACAAGTTACGACTAATGTGAAGCTTTAAGTTACCCATTGCTGGTGTATAAAGCACAGACAAATTTTTGAAAATCACATCATGTTGAATGGATATTTTTCATTAATGCTTCTATATTAATATTTGATTTTCTTATATATTTTATAGAAACCAAGGGAGACCAATTCGAAGAAGATTTGCTGATTATCCTACTAATAATTATTCATACTCAAATGATCAACCAACTAGTTCAAGTTATTCGAATATTGATCCGGATAACAATAATACATCAAATTGTTCCAATATTACCGTTAATGATAAACCTACTCCAAATACAAATGTCGATTACAATGAACATAATTCTAAAGTACCATGTGAAATACAAAATAATCTAAGAAAATTAATTAAAGATTTTCCTGATGGTATTTTGTGTTCAGAAATTCCAGGAGAATATTGGTAAAATTGATATTTATAGTACTATTTGAGAATTAAAAAAAACTAAAAACATAAAACTTTTAGGAAAAGGTTTAAAAAAAATCTATATTTTCGAAGATACACCTTTAGATCATTGATTGAAATGATAACAGATCTACCACAAATTTTCCATTTTATACAACCAACCGATGATAATTATCTAATATTTGATAAAAATATACCATTACCGAGAACTGAGGAATTTACAGTATCAGTATCAAAACAAGATCGTGGAAATGAAGCTAATGTTCATGTGGAGGAATTAAGTGTAAATATTTGGGTTAATTATTTTTAGGACCTCTCCAAACGTAGTGGATTTGCGGATTTGCGGTGAAGAATAATAAACAACTCTCGGCTATAATACAGATTGAAGTGAAACAGATGTATTAGAAAGCAGTCGTTAGGAGAGAAATAGAGAATGTTTAGTTATTAAACTCAATTACAAATTGGCCAGACTTTGTCTCTTTTTTTACGACTACTCTCTAATACCTCTGTTTCACTTCACTCAGTTATCTGCCCGAGAACAGTATAAATAAACAATAACACCAGTGTGATGTTTTTTTTTTATTATTTCTCACCGCAAATACGCAAATCCACTACGTTTGGAGAGGCCCTTATTGTCGGTTGTTTTATTTATTTATTTATTTATTTTTTCAGTGGAAAACATTAGAATCATGCGTACCATCAGATGTAGTACATTTATCTGAAGTCATACCTAGATATTTTATTGATAAGAAAGAGGGTGATTATGTTGATATATCAATTGGTGAGATTTATGATGTTTCCAAATTTTGGTCTTATCTAACATTTGGACCATTAGAACAACTCATGAAAGACCTACAGTGAGTTCGTGTTTTGTTTTATGTATTTTTTGATTGATTATTAGGATGTCAGTGAAACACCGATGATTGCATTTTCTAGTTTTTGTGGCCAACGTTTCGTCACCGTGTGGTAACTTCTTCAGGACCTCAACTCTCCAGATTAATAGACTAGTTGAGTCCCTGAAGAAGTTACCACACGGTGACGAAACGTCTGAGAGTTGTTTTGAACTAGAGTATTATAGAAAATCACTTTTCAGGGCATTTTTCCACGTCGAGAATAACAAATATAAGATACCGCCATGTCTACTTGCAGAAAGTCTATATATTGTTACATTATTTGATAAACAATTCCATCGTGCAGTTATTATTAATTTGTTACCAAATACACCACAACAAGTTAAAGTAAGTTTTCTTCTATAAATCGACAAATTTATTAAAAATCAATAATTTCAGGTACTCTTCATTGATTATGGTACTGTTTGGAACATTAATACAAATGATATATGGTATTTACCCAAACAATTCGCCAATGTACCATGTCAAGCAATAAGAACAAGATTATCAAATATTGAACCACCAATAAAAAATACACCATGGTCTGTTGAGTCAACACATCTATTTCGTAAATTGATCACGAATCGTGATTTAGTTGCTGAAATTATTAAAATCGATGATGAAAATAAAGTGATCGAAATTTATTTAGCTGATATTACCAATCAGAATAATATTTTTTATATAAATGATCAACTTGTTCTAGATGGATATGCAGCTTATATTGGTCAGGTAAATATTTAAAAAAATATATACGGAGGACAAAAAAAAAATGGTTGAGAAGTTTCGTTTTTGTACGTTTTTGTTTTTTTCGTTTGATAAGGAATTGTATTGTTTTGTGTTTATTGTGAATAAAAATGTTATTCAGAGAAGAAAAGGATTGAATTTATTTTAGAAGACCCTGTATCACTAAAACGAGTCTTCTCCCATTTTTTTGGTTGTTGTTGTTTCCCGGCCTTTTAATTTTTTTCTCGATAATTTTAGGCCGAACCACCTGATTTGCCATATACTGTTACTCTTGAATATGTCCATTTGTTGCCGTTATTTTGTGAATTGGAGGCTGGTTATGCACCAAATGTAGAAGAATTAAATTATATTTTAAAAAATGGTATAACAATCGACCAGTTTTTACCACAACATTTCCAAAGAGAGATAAAAGACGATACAGATTATATAATAGCTGCACATAAAGAATATAAAAGAAAATATAGAATGGCAAAATTTGATAAAACGAATTTCGTAAAGAAAAATTTCGATTTTTCACTATTTCCAGTTGATATGTATAATGAAATACGTGTACTTTATAATGAGAAAGTGAAGAAAATTGATGATAAAAAATCGAATGATGATAATAACAATAACAATTCTTTGATTGAAACTAAATTACAAGGATCATGTAATCGACGACGAATTTTGGATAAGATTTTCAATGGAGAAGCAATAACGAATCAATTGAGAATCAGTCCAGAACCAATTCCGAATAGTTGCCAAACGGTATTAGAAAGTCCCACAGTGATGAATCAATTCAGTCCGAAACTAGTTCAAAATAGTTTCCAAAAGGTACTAGGAAGTCCGACAATGATGAATCAACCACAATTCAGTCCGGAACTAGTTCCAAATGGTTTCCAAGAGGTACTAAAAAGTCCGACAGTGATGAATCAACCACAATTCAGTCCGGAACTAGTTCCAAGTAGTCTCCAAACGGTACTAGGAAGTCCTACAGTGACGAATCAACCACAATTCAGTCCGGAACTAGTTCCAAATAGTCTCCAAAAGGTACTAGGAAGTCCTACAGTGATGAATCAATCACAATTCAGTCCGGAACTAGTTCCAAGTAATCTCCAAAAGGTACTAGAAAGTCCTATAGTGATGAATCAACCACAATTCAGTCCGGAACTAGTTCCAAATGGTTTCCAAAATGTACTAGGAAGTCCCACAGTGACAAATCAACCAAAATTCAGTCCGGAACCAGTTCCAAGTAGTTTCCAAAAGATACTAGGAAGTCCAACAGTGATGAATCAACCAAGATTCAGTCCGGAACTAGTTCCAAGTAGTTTTCAAATGCAACTGGAACATTCTGCAGTGACGAATCAACCAAAATTCAGTCCAGAACTAGTTCCAAATAGTTTTCAAACGGTACTAGAACATCCTATAATGACTAGTCTACCAAAATTCAGTCAGGAACCAGGTGCAAGTAGCTTTGAAGCGGTACTACAACGTCCTACAGGAATAACGCAACCTATGCTTTTCAATAATACTCCTACTAGTGCTACTGTTAATAATGATGTTAATTTGAATCCATTTACGAATGGTATCAAATCTAATAATAATCAATTATTAAGACTCAACTCACGGAGTCCATATATTGATATATTAGTTGAAGTGCCAACTTCAAATTTGAATAATCCATTTTTACGTGATATAATCAATACTAAACTTGCTACAAAGGATTATAAATTGTTACTATCATCATTAGCATTATCATCATCGCTATCACCGTTGTAATTTCCCTACCGGGAATAATTAACATATTATGTGAAATGCGGCTGTTTAATGATTGAAAATTGTTTTAGAATATTGAGTGATACGTTAATTTTGTATTTTTGTTCGGTTTATTTTTGTTAGAATTTCGTGTTTTTTTTTTCGATTTATAGTTTTCTACGATACATTTACATTTAATGTAATAAAATTTGCGTTTTTTCTCAATTTTGGTTTGTCTTTTGTTGTAATTCAACACCCTATTTCTCATATTTTTCTTTGTTATTTTCTTAATGCGAATGGAAGACGTCGAAAGCCGGATGCGACAAAATACGGATCATGTACGACCACCTTTACACATTCCACTTAAACTTTACACATCTTAGCTGCGTTCGGGACGATTGTTCCGGTGCTGGTACGGTGTTTTAGGGGCTTTAGGTCACATGACGTAGGAGTGAATAGGATCAAATGGAAACTGGCGAACGTGTTGGTGCTGATTGGGGTTCTGAATGACAAACCGACCAATCATGACAAACCAGTCGGACATAACCTTAATAGTGGCACGGGTGGCACGTCTTCCATCATATGACAGTATACCAATGCGCATGCCCGCCCCGTATGCACCATCTCGCGAGGTGGTACGTATGGAGTTAACCCTATTCGCACTTTTTGGTACTGGTCGAACACAACAGAGTTAACTCTCTTCGCCCCTAAAACAGTCCCCGAACACATTGCACGGGAGCGAAAAGATCGTTTAGAGTTGTCCGGGCGAACGCAGCTCTTGTAGATGGTGCTCATCTACTCGACAAAGACATTTCTATTTTTATTTTACAAATATATGAATAGAAATAAGAAAAGTGTTTTACAAGAAAATTGTGGTGTTTTTACAAATTAACAAGATTTAATGAAAACGCAATGTCATTAAAACAAGGCTCATTAGCTCAATTCATTCTGGGTACAGCTTCTGGATGGTTAGTTTTTGGAAAATTCTCAAATATTTAAGATAAAGTGCCGGTGTCATAAGCTGCGTTCGGGCGGACAACTCTTAACGCTCTTTTCGCTCCCGTGCACTCCAATGTGTTCGAGGACTGTTTTGTAGGGCTGGGCGCGATCTTCGATATATCGATAAGAATATCGACATATCGATAATATCCTATATCGATATGACATTTAATTTTTATTGATATATCGAATTATCGATAATTATCGATATATCGAATTATTGATGCATGATATCGATATCTATCGATATTTTATGTTGACAGCTATTGATATTTTTTCATATACATATTGGTAATTATTCACACGTAGGCATATTTGAATACAAAACATAGATCGTTGAGGCTGCAAATAGTTATTCATTTTTGTCGATATGTCGTTATTTTATTAACAATTTAGTTATCGATGTATCGATATATCGATAAAGTATCGATATATCTATGCAATATCGATACGCCAAGAAACTCCGATATATCGATAGTTCTCGATATTGGCGAACATCGAAACGTCGATATCAAAATTCCAATACCGCCCAGCCCTAGCCCGGACAACTCTAAACGCTTTTTTCGCTCCCGTGCACTCCAATATGTTCGCGAACTGTTTTGGGGGGCGAAGAGAGTTAACTCTGTTGCGCGAGATGGTGCACACGGTGCGGGCATACGCATTAGTATGCTGTCATATGATGGAAGACGTGCCATTATCGAGGTTATGTCGGACCGGTTTGCAATGAAATATTTCATTGCCGGTTTGTCATGATTGGCCGGTTTGTCATTCAGAACCACCATCAGCACCAACACGTTCGCCAGTTTCCATTTGATCCTATTCACTCCTACGTTATGTGATCTGAAAACCCTAAAACACCGTACCAGCACCGGAACAATCGTCCCGAACGCAGCTTTAAAGTCGCTTTAAAATTCATTATGACACCGGCCCAAAGTAGAGTTATTCTTTTTTCAGGTTTGCTGGACAATGTTTGATAAATAGTGGACGTATTGGAAGCAGTGTAATTATAATTTTACCAATATATTTGACGAAACGAGCACATGAAAAATCCATGGAATTACAAGAAACGATAACAACAACAACTGTAAATAATGTTTGTATATTCCATACAATTTTTTTTTAACCAAATAATCAAAAATTGGAAAATATTTACAGGCAAAACAATTGGCTAGAAGGAAAAGAACGTTTGCTGCAGGATTTATTGGAGGTTTTTTAATTGGAATAGATGGGAAAAATGAGCCAAAAGTTTATAAATTATCATATAATATCTATTTAAAGTCATAGAATTTTAATTAAATAAATTATTTTATTTTAATCTTAATATTAACGTGTGTTTTTCAAATATTAATCACGTGACTGTTGCTAACAACCAATAGAATCATGTCGAAGACGTCGAAAGTCGGATACGGCAAAATATGGAACATGTACGGCCACCTTTAGACATAGCGCTGTGGAACTTCACACATCTTGACACTAGATGGCGGACTCATCTACTAATTGTCAAATTTGACATTGCTATTTTAATTTTTTGCAAATTTATAAATAAAAATAAAAACAGTGTTTTACAAGAAAATTGCGGTGTTTTTATAAATAAATAAGAAAATTTAATAAAAACGCAATGTCGTTGATGCAAGGCCCATTTGCGCAGCAATTAATTCTAGGCACGGCTTCTGGATGGTAAGTTTCTTGGAAAATTCCTGAATATTCCCGATAAAACATAATTCTATTAATAATTAATCGGTTTTTCGTTAGGCTTGCAGGATATTGTGTAAAAAATATTGGACGTATTGGAGCCGGTGTAATTGGTGGTAGTGTAATTGTATGGCATATAGCCGAACATCAAGGCATTTTACCGACAGATTGGAGAAAACGAGCACAGGAAAAATCCATGGAATTCCAAGAAAAAATAACACCAGCTGTAAATAATGTTTGTATATTCCATACAATTTTTTAGCAAACACAATCAATAATAATTAGAAAATATTTACAGGCAAAACAATTTGCTAAAACGAAACGAACATTCGCTGCTGGATTTATTGGAGGCTTTTTCCTGGGAATGGCTATATAAAATGTACCAATATTCTATAAATTATCATAATCTGTATTTAAATTTGATAGATTTTTAATTAAATAAATTATTTTATTTTAAACTTAATATTGGCGCGTATTTTTCAAATTGTAGTCACGTGACTGTCACTAACAACCAATCGGATTAGACGATAATGTCTAGTTCACACTTAACCTTTTGATTCGTCGATTAGATTAAATTGTTATTATTTTGACATTGCGTTGATTGTTGATTGGTGCAGTGTTTTATGTTTTTTATTGGTCAAACATCAAGGTTAATTTGATAAAACTGTATAATCACACCCAATAATAATGTTCCGATTCTAAATGGTGAGTCATGTGAACAAAGCATAACGTCATAGTTGTTTTTAACCGGTTAGGTACCTCCCGAATCGCAGTTGACAGTTACGAGAAAAATTAAACAAAAGCCAGAGAAAAAAAACAATTGAATATTGATAACCCATAAAAATGGCTGAATTGTTATCAGTACCATTGAAAAAACCATCAGAAGTTGATATTATTACACCATTGAAAAATTTAATATCATCAAGATATAGTACAGCTGATCGTCCAGAAGATTATAGTGAGGCAATTAATGAATTATCGAAATTAAGGAATAATGCAATTTGGAAGGCGTTTGAAAAATATGAAAGCTCATTGGACATCATTTATGGGTATGATTTATGATTTATTAACAAATTTAAATTAATTTTTAATCAAAAATTTACAAAAAAACAGGTATTATGATCAATTGGTGGCATTGGAAACGAAAATTCCTGCCCAAGAACTTCAGGTACCTTTCAAATGGAAAGATGCATTTGATAAGGGCTCGATTTTTGGTTCTAGAATGAGTTTAAGTATAATAATCAATAATAATAATTATAATTGGTGTATAATTAGTTTAATTGGTCAATAATTTTCAGCAATTCCATCATTGGCATACGAAAAAATTTGTGTTTTATTCAATATTGCAGCATTACAAAGTGCTGTTGCAGCAAGTCAAAGTGTTGAAAATGATGACGGATTAAAATTGGCCGCCAAATTGTTACAGGTTCGATCTATACTTTTTTACTTTCAATAATTCAACAACAAAAGGTCAGTAATTTGGCTACAGTGGCGGATCTGGCGCCTTGCAGCTTATGGTTTGGCCTCTCAATTACGTACACAAAAGAAAGCTTTATAGCTTCATTAGTTTCATGTTAGATCCGCCACTGGCTGTGTAGAATGTAGCAGTAATAAGTAGAGACAATTTTGATAACTTATAATCACAACTCACTGCAGTGGCGGATCTAGGTATTTGGAAGCTCTGAAACTTATGTTCTTTGAGGGGCCTTGAAGCTTATGTTTTATAAGGGGCCTCTCAATGGCGTACACCAAAAGAAAAACAGATTGTATTACCAAGCTTAAGCTTCAGGGGGTCGTGAAACTTACAATTAGTTCAGTCTGGCTAAGAATGCTGTTCCCTTTGTTATTGCTTATTATTCCTAAATTCTACTTTATTGTAATTAGGCACGCCGGGGCTCTGATGCTTAAGCTTCATAAACCTCATTATAGATTCGCCCCTGACTTACTGTACGATAATTGTATTGTTTTCCTTCATTTAATTGTAGTTTTTCTTCCAAAATTCTAGCAATCATCCGGTATTTTCAATTATTTGAAATCAACTGTTATGTTATCAATACAACAAGATCCAACACCTGATTTAAATCCAGATACTTTAGGTGCCTTGTCGTCTTTAATGGTTGCACAAGCTCAAGAAATTTTTGTCCATAAAGCTATCCATGGTAATTACAATAACAATAATACAAAAATTATTATTATTAATATTATTATTATTTTTAGACAATATGAAAGATTTGATTGTTGCTAAATTAGCATCACAATGTGAAGATTTATATGGGGAATGTCTAAAAATTTTCCAAAGGGAAAACTTGAAACATCTCTGGGATAAAGATTGGATACCTTTGGTAAATATTGAGATTCTATCATTGTTGAGATTTATTTTATTTTATTTTTATTTTTCATAGATTGCTGGTAAACAAGCAGCTCTCCATGCAGTCGCTGAATTGTATCAAAGTCTTGTATGTAAAACGAATAAACAAATTGGTGAAGAAATTACACGTTTACAACAATCTGTAGAATTATTTAAAGCTTCACAACAACGTAGTGGACGTCAATTATTTCAAGATCTATTACATAAAGCTGAACGTAATTTAAATGAAGCAAAAAAAGATAATGATTTTATATATCATGAACGTATACCGGATGCAAAATCAATTGAACCAATTGGTAAAGCACAACCAGCAAAAATATTACCTTTACAACAACCGATGAGTCAAAATTTTCGTGATTTATTCAGTGATTTAGTACCAGTTGCTGTACATCAAGCATTAGCTGCATATGATTTAAGAAAAACGGAAATTGTTAATACAGAAATTGGTAGATTAAGAGAATCTACAACAATTTTGAATGGGTAAATTTTTATTGTTTGTGAATTTGTTTGCATTCTAATGATTTGTTTTAAATAGTGTTTTAGCTTCTTTAAATTTACCAGCTGCAATTGAAACAACAGAAGGTTCAGGTCTACCACCATCTATTTTAGAAAAAGCGAATACAGTTAGTCAATTAGGTGGTATAAC
The DNA here is from genome assembly GCA_037464855.1 of Iselma pallidipennis. NCBI lineage: Eukaryota > Metazoa > Arthropoda > Insecta > Coleoptera > Meloidae > Iselma > Iselma pallidipennis. The sequence continues at coordinate 35,219 of JAZBHA010000566.1, forward strand.
TGAATTGGAACGTATGATAACAGAACTACCAGATTCATTGAAACGAAACCAAGATATATTAGATGAGGTATTGATTTTTTTTTGTTGTCTTTAAATATTTAAAAAAAAATGTTGCTTAATTTTAGACTGATCGGATGTTAAGTGAAGAAAAACAAGCTGATGATAGTTTAAGGCAACAATTCAAAGAACGTTGGAATCGTACACCATCAGAGAAATTAACAGAAATGTTTCGTTCAAATTCTGCAAAATATCGACAAATCCTCAATAATGCTATTCAAGTAATTTTTCTTCCGAAAAATTGTCGATTAAATGTAATTTTTTCTTTTTTGATTTAGGCTGATAAAGTTGTTCGTGAAAAATTCGAACAGCATCGTAACAATATTGAATTATTAAGTAAATCATCAAGTGAATTAGAAGCAGCTGTACCACGTGGTTCATCCGGTGATATATCAAATTCATCAGCTGTTGGTACATTGAAACAATTAATGGAACAAGTTGAAACAATTAAAGCTGAACGTGATGTTATTGAATCAGAATTAAAGAATACAACATTTGATATGAAAAATCTATTTTTACAAGCATTAGCTAAAGATGGAGCAATCAGTGAACCGGCTATATCTGTTGAAAATTTAGGACAAATCTATGGATCTTTACAGAAACAAGTTCGTGAAAGTGTTGAAAAACAAGCTAGTTTAATTGCAGCAATACAGGTTGTTTCCTTAAATAATTTTCAATTTATTTATCTCTAATTAATTGATTGATTAAATTGTAGCAAGCTCATGGTCAGTTTGTTCAAGAAAGAGGTTCAACAGCAAGTGGACGTGAATCGAAAATGTGTCAATTAGCTGCCGCACATGATGCATTTAGAGAATTATTAAATAATTTACAAGAAGGCACAAAATTTTATAATGATCTAACACAATTATTATTAACATTTCAAAATAAAGTTGCTGATTATTGTTTTGCACGTAAAACTGAAAAAGAAGAATTATTAAAAGATTTAACACAAGAATCTAGCCGACAAACACCTGGTGCACCACCAATAACACCATCTTATCAATTGGATCCTGGTAATTTTTATCAAATAATAGTAATAATAATAATCAATCGTTTTTAATTGATTGAATTGTAGCGGGACCTAAAAAGGATGTTCCACCAAGACCACCACCACCGACAGCAACAACACCACAACAACCTCAACAACCACAACAACCACAACCTGGTACTGGTAATTTACCTTATCCAGTTTATGTACAAGGAATGCCTGTACCATATGGTGCATCACCAGCTGTACCATATCCATCATTTGCACCACCACCAATGCCACAAGGATATAATCCATACGGCGGTACAATGCCTTATCCAGGTATATTTTACAATCCATTAAATATGTCTAGAGTTTCAACATATTCAATTAATAGGTTCCTATAATTATCCTGGTGGATTTCCACAAGGTTATAATCCACAACAACAACAACAACAACCACCACCAGGTAGTTATCCTCAACAACCACCACCTGGTGGTTATCCAGGCAATCCATGGTAAATTGGTAAAATTATGCTATTATTACTATTAGTATTGGCTTATTGTGAACATTGGTTGTTTTTAATTTCTTACAATTAGTAACCTTTTATGTTAAAATATGAATTTAGTGCCTCTGTTAATTCAATCCTGCCTTAAAGAAGAGAAAAGCTATATTTAAAAATTGTTAAACATTTATTATTAAAGGTTACAAAAAAATATATATACATATAACTTCAAAAAAGATCACATACTAATAATAATATTGGATGCATAATAATTTCTTTTCCACATTTTTTCATATAATTTACACTATTATTATATTATTTTTAGTTAATTGTTTGTTATAATGAATATTTTATAAACAGTAATTATTCAACATATTATTATGTATAATAAAATTAGTACAGGGATATAGTAAATTGATTACTTCATCAAATCCTGTCCTAATAATCATCATTTTTATTCTGTTTACTTTCAAAATAGGTAAATTACGAACTAGAAGTGAAGGAGAGACTTGATAGAAAACATGAAATAGTCGTGATAACATAAAAAGTAGTTGTGTGATAAAGTGATAAGAAACAACAGAACCAGTTGAAAGAGGGAAGGATTTGTCAATAAAGGGTAAGTACAATAATTTTAGAAACGTAGTACGTTGATTAATTGAGGTTGTATGGCAGAAAACGGCTACAGGTCATGATTGAACTAATCAGAGCACTACGTTACATCCTCTAATGTTTACTCTAACTGTACTAGGGTGACCAACTTTCCCGATTTTTCCGGGACTGTCCTGGTTTATGTACCGAATATCCGGGACGCCAAAAAAGTCCCGCTTTCGATAATGAGACAATATTTATAGTTATTTACCAAGCATTTGTTGGGCGAATCTTTAGTTTTATAGCATCCCATTGGACCGATTGCAGAAATTCTTGTCATATAGGTTTAATAAAAGCCGAATTGTTAGTCATAGGAAATTCTGGACCAAAAAAAAAAACAGTGGCGTGCCGATACACTAACAGTTATCGATAAGAAAAGCAAACTTTATTAAAGATTCATGGCACACCTCTTACCACTACTTGACTCTGGGAAAAGTTGGTCACCCTAAACTGTACAGAAACATTAAGTTAACTAATTAATTCCATTTCTTGTTCACTTTTTGTCTTTTTGAATTGTTTTGGTAGATATTTGATCAATAATTTTACAATAAATACAATGAGAATCAGTAATAATACAGTAATAACAACTGTTACTTTCCTATTTAAATCCTGTAATAATAATACAACATCTTGTTGATTATTATTACCATGAATTACTGTATTATTGATAATATCATCATAATTGCAGTAAATTCCATTAATATTTGTTACATTATGTTGATTACCATCGTGAAATTTCAAATTTTTAAATTTCTTTATTATCTCATTTAATATTGAACATGACCAATTATTACCATGTAATGCAATCTCACTATACCATGTAAATGATGGTAAAGTATTCTCAATATCAATATAATCGAAATTGTTATAACTAATATCAAAATAACTTAATGTTTTTATACTAAAAAATATACCTTTATCTAAATGTTTCATTTGATTATGTGATAAATCTAATTTTTTTAATTGTTTCAAATTACCAAATATACCTAAATCTAATTTTTCTAAATGATTAAATGATAAATCTAAATAAATTAATGATAATAAATCTTTAAAACAACCTAAATATAATTGAGTTATTTGATTATTATTCAATTTTAATGCAGTTAATTTAGTTAATTTGCCAAATACATATAAAGGGATTTCAGTAAATTGATTATAACTTAAATCTAAATCAATTAAATTTGTTAAATGTGAGAAATTTTGTAATTGATTAAAATTATTAAAACTCACATTTAAATATTGTAGACTAATTGGGAATTTATCAATATTTAAATAATTTAAATTATTATTTGATAAAATTAGTGTTTTTAAATATTTATTTTTCGCAAATAAATAATCATCAATTTGATGTAATTGATAATTATTTGATAAACTTAATAATTCTAAAAGTGGAAAATTCTCAAAATCATCCCTATCGAATCGATCAAAATCATTCATATTAAAATAGATTTTTTTTATTAAAACTGGTTTTAATGGTTTAATGAATTTAGTTAATTTATTTGTATTTAAATTAATTATTTCTAAATTTGTAAATTGATTAAAATCGAATTGTTCAATAGAATTATTGTTTAAATTCAATATTTGACACGATTTTGGTAAATTTATATTGAAATTAATTAGACGATTTTCATATAAATTCAATTCTTTTAAATTATTGTTGTTATCGAACAAATCGATTGTTAAATTTGTTAATTGATTATTATTCAATTGGAGTTTTTGTAAATTGGTCAAATCCTTAAAAATCTCGTTATTTGTAATTGATTTCAATTTATTATAAGATAAATCCAGTACATTTACGGTTTCTATACCGATAAATTGTGATAATTCGGTGAAATCATTACCTGATAAATATAAATATTTCAAATTCTTTAAACCATCAAAACTATCCTTTGTTATTGTGGTAATATTATTAAAACTTAAATCTAATGTCTCTAAATTCACTAAATTCTGAAAACTTTGATTTATTGATTTGATTTGATTATTCTGTAGATTTAATATCGTTAAAGATGTTAGATTAAATGCATTAGGTTGGATAATTTTAATATTTGCACTAATTTTTAATGTATTCACTGTTCTCCAATTTGTACTCCTATTAAACATATTTGTTGTGATTTCAGTTAAATTTGTATTAATAATTTCAACAAATCGTGCATTATTATTATTTGAAATATATTCGATGTCAGTTGGAAATGTGAAATTTTCACATAATATATAATGAAACATTGGTGGTCGAAAGGCGGGTGCTCTTGGTGATGGTGTAAATTTCAATGTACAATATCCATTCGATAATTGTGAATTGTACCATATAAGAATGATTATTTTCAAACAATTAATTGACCTATAATTGAGTTTGTTTTAGAATATTTCTATAATGAAGAAAGAAACCACAATAACTCACCGGAATTCCATTTCGTTGTTATTGTTGATGTTGTTGATTTGATCTCTCAACTGGAAAGTTTTGAGTGAGTTGTAACTTTTTGGTCAAATGTTTACAAATTTTATATTGAGATTATGATATTTTCATATATGTGTATGATATATATATATATATATATAT
>JAZBHA010000566.1:44176-55974 GCA_037464855.1 Iselma pallidipennis
CTTTCATGACATGTTACTTTTGTCCCCGGTCTCCCCTACTTGGTGGAGTCTACCGTCGGAATTTTTATTCAAAGTGCCCGAAACTTTACACATGAGTCACTTGTCTCAGAAGAATCAGTGCTCAGGGCAGGGCCGGTCAATCGTGGCGCCTGTGACAAGTCCCAAAAAACGCGCCTGGGGCGGTCGCCTCGCCGCCTCACTTATCGGCTCAGCACTGTCCATGCTTTTGAAGAAGACGATCCGGTTCCACCCAGATGTGCGTTCGACAACAAGCTGCAAATATCAGAACCTATTGAACGGCCCCCAGCAGAACAGTAGATTTACTGACAGTAAAGCGTTTACTTAAATTGCAATTACCTATTCGAATATGACTGTTGGGTGTATAAACTAACCATTCATAGACTTCATCACTTATACATAAAACATTCCATTTTTTACATAAATCCGCAATAAAACTAAGTTCATCATAAGAAAATACTTTTCCAATAGGATTGTGTGGTGTATTGATTAGTATTATTTTAGTTTTTTTATTAAATAATTTTTCTAATTCATTTTTATCTAGAATCCAATCAGCAGAAGTCGGTGGATTCTGTCCATTATCCTTCTATCATATAAACATAACAATATATAGTTAATATAAACCACAAAAATCAAATCAATTACCAATTTTAATGGTATAAATCGAGGAATACCACCACCACTGATAACATTATGTTCATAACATTCAAAATACGGTTCAATTATAATCACTTCATCACCAATATCAACATGTCCCATAATTGCAGCAAAGATTGCATTATAAGCACCCAGCGTTGCTACAATTTCTGTAAATGGATCAATTTCACGACCAATCAATTTCGAGTACATCTTAGACAAAGCTGTAATCAGTCGGGGATGACCCTGACAATGGAAAAAATATACTAGATAGAGTTATTGTTAGACCGGACCAAAAATAGTGATAAAAATTGCCATAAGTTCAACGACCACCAAAAGCATGTATTTGATAATAATAATAATAATAATAATAATAATAATAACTTACAAATCCTCTTGTGTATTGATGGATGGTCTTATCATTATTGTTAGCAACTTCAGCTAGAGCATTTGTTACATATTCGGGTGGTGGAAAATCGGGAAAACCCTGTCCTAAATTGATCGGATTATATTCATCGGCTAATTTCATATATTCAGTCCTAAAAAAAATGGGAAATGGTATAGGAATTCTAAATTCTATAAACTTTCCGGTATACCAGACACTATTCACACTTTGTTGATAACGAAGAGGCAATTGGAATTTCTTCTTGAAATCGTCCATTTCAATTCAATACACATTGAATTGTTGTTATTATTAATTTTTATCGTTGTTTCTATTATCAACTTAAACTGAACTGAACTGAGTCAGAAATATACTGATATGGTTTTTTTTAAGTAGAGTTTGGATTGGCTTTCTGCCAAGCAACAAAACGACATACAACTGACTAGAAGACGATAGAAGTTTTTTTTTGTATCTCAAATGGATTTTAAATGAGAAAATCAAGTTGCAGATAAGAGTTATAATGGAGGGCCTTGGGCCTCGGAAGACAATGGCTCCCCAAATGACAATAATTACTTGTATTTTGAATATTGTTCCCAAAAATTGGTAACGCATGGGGTCCCAAAAAACTGTAACGCCTCGGGCCTCTTAAAGCTTCAATCCGCCACTGGTCTTATCTCATAAGGGTGGAAACAACAACAACAAAAAGAGTGACCAAAGATACCTCCACAGAAACTGAAGACGTTAGTGATTGGAGAATTGGTTTGAGACTTATGATTCCTGAGAGGTCTCGGATCACCCCAGCAGGAAATTCTTACGTAACTGTATTTAACGTTACTGCCGTAAATCATGCAAAAGTGAATTATAATAGGAATAAATTCGGGATAGTCTTCCATATTACAATAATTTTTTAAAGTGAATTCTGTTAAAAAAGGTACCTTATAGTATAGGTCCGTTGTTTTGACAACAAAAGATCTATAATTAGTTTTATATATTTATTTATTTGATAAAATTCATTTCCCCTTATTATATCGAATTGACTTAAGTCATATTACTGCGCAATCAAGGCCAGTAGATGACTTAAAATTGGCGCTTATTTTGAATCATTGTTTCGATGATTTCCAATTTGCCAAAATTTCAGCCGCTTTTTGAAGATTTTCGTCTTTCTGAAACAGAAATTAGAAAAAAAATCTTGTTACATCTACGAATCAGTAGAAGTAGTTCTTTGGCTTAAGAGTATCTTAAGTCAAATTAAGCCAAAAAGCTTACTTTAAAGAAACAATAACGAACGAAATCCTCTGCTAACGGTTTATGTGGTTCACTATAGAAGGCTGATGGTGGAATTCCTTGTAAACCGATATTTTTCGTCATCCATTTCGTGAAACGATAATCTTTATATTTATCTGTTTCTGAATTGAAATCAATTTTTGATGCTAAAATTTATTTAATTAATTGATTAATTAGTCTAAATAAACAATAATTATTACCTAATGGGGACCAATCGGTTACCATAAAATAACCACCTTCAGGTACTGTTGGTCTCATTCCAACATCCATTAAAAATTTCGCCATATAGTCCCGTTTAGCTACCAATTCTTCTGATATTGAATTAAAATAACAATCCTTTTGGCCAAGACGGGCTAATTCCTTTTCAAAACCAATGGCAGTAGCCTCCTATAGGGATTTAAATACTCCTTTTAGACAATTTGTACGGTTAGCATTTATTTAAAAATTACTTGAATGGGTGTATTTCCAGTATAGACACAATTCTGATGGACCATTTGTAAATTAACCATTAAATTAGCCGGTCCATATGCCCAGCCTAATTTCCAACCAGTAACACTAAACGTCTTTCCAGCTGATCCTATAGTTATAGTTCGTTCCCACATTCCAGGCAAAGTAGCTGGAAGTAAAACAAACAAATTCTATCAAGTATAACTTAAGAATGTGCCTTAAGCCTTATTGTTGTATGTCTGCTAAGGCAGGACTGGGTAAGCCTAACTCGATAATATTTAGACTCTGGTGGTCCTCACTACCCAGAGCTCTTTGTAAAGCCCAGAATACTGTAGGGAGGCAATCTCTGTATTTCGTGAGGTTCGATAAAGAGCAGCCCGATCATTTCTGATGCCCAACTTGGCTGTAGTGGCCCATCAAGATCCCTACCAAGTCAAGTCTTGAGCCTTCTGATACTCTAACCTCTAACCAGTAGTTTTTATGGGTCACAGGTCACATTAGCCCACTTACTGGTTAGAGATCAGAGTGCTATTGGCGGGCCTAGAGGATGCCTCTTGCAAGATCACCACCACTGCCTTATTGTTAATACGGCTTAAGACAGATGTTTGCTAAGTAAAAATTACCTATTCGAATATGCTTGTAAGGTTTGTACACGATCCATTCATAAACCTCATCAGAAATACACAAAACATTCCACTTTTTGCACAAATCAGCAATATATGTTAATTCATCTAATGTGAACACTTTTCCCAATGGATTATGTGGTGTATTCAATATGATTATTTTCGTTTTTGAATTGAATAGTCCCTCTAATTCCTGTTTATCCAGAATCCAATCACCGGATGATGATAGTTGATCGCCTGGTTTCTCCCGCTAAATTACCCCAAAACAATACTGTTATCATTCTGGAAAACACTAATTTTTCAAATACACACCAATCTTAATGGTATAAATCGTGGTACACCACCGGCACTCTTCACCATCGGTTCATAACAATCAAAATATGGTTCAATGATGATCACTTCATCACCAACATCTACATGACCAATGATACTAGCAAATAGGGCTTCATAAGCACCTAAAGTTGTTAAGATTTCTGTTTGTGGATTGATTTGACGACCAATCAATTGAGAATAGAGTTTTGCTAAAGCTTGAACTAAACGAGGATGACCCTTAAATTTGAATTAAATCAATAATAATTCGAAATTATAATAAACGAATATTACAAATCCTCTTGTATATTGGTGAATTAAACAATTCGGACTATTAGCAACTTGTGATAAGGCTTCAGTTATATATTTGGGTGGTGGATAATCCGGGAATCCTTGCCCTAAATTCAAGGGCTTATAATCTAGGGCTAGTTGTATATATTCAACCCTTAAACAGAATAATAAATTATTAGTACAAATTGATATTTTTATCATAAATAAATAATTAATGAATACACACCAGACACTTTTTTCACTGCCTGCATATCGTGCTGGTAGAACAAATTTCTTATCAATTTCCGACATTCTTCTCAGTGATACGCAAAATTTTCGATTATTATAAAAATCTATTGATTTAAATCCACGATTTGTTAACAATTTTCTAAATAACATCTACAATTATTCAAGAAATTACTTAAAATATTTCTTTGAACATAAAAATTAACCTCAACTCTATTTAACAAAGAAATTATAGTTTTGTTGCGTAATTACAATTCTAATTTGTTGATAACAATTTAAGTATAATTACTTGATAAAAATAAACTTTACTTACAAAGATTTGCGTTTATTTAGAATTCATAATAATAATAGATTAGAATTTTAAATTATCAACATAACCACAAATGTCTATCAGGTGGCTGTCAGCTGATTACCTGTTTTTTTACTTTTTTTAAAGCATTTAAACCGCAAATTTTATTACTTTGGAGTCAAAATTACATAAAATTGGTGTTTTTTTCCTTAAATATATAATGTCTGGTAATTGTAGGGAGTATTTTTGCCATAGGTGCTAACTCATAAAAGGGCATTAGAACGAATGAAGAAGCTGACCTTTTGGCAAAAAGGGCCACTAGTACACCTCTAATTAGACCTGGATCTTCATGTGATATCAATTCAAAGAGGGCCATAAAAGAAGAATTAGAACAGAATCATCATCTCCACTGGTACACTAGGAGATTGTACTGGGAATGTTCCCATTGAAGGGGCTTCTAGAGGGCCCACACAGAAAGAAGACTGAGACCTTTCTAGGATTCAAAAGGAAATAGCTGTTAAAACTGGACAATGTGGCCTAAGGAAACATCTCCATAGAATTGGAGTCTTAGAGGACCTTCTATGTAGGGCCTGTGAAAGAGAGAGTGCCACTGTAAGGTGTTGAAGGGTCTCAGAGTTTGGCATCTAGGGGATGCCTCTAATTGGACTTGAACCTTCATGTGGTATTAACCCAAAGAGGGTAATAAGAGAACAATTAGAACAGAATCATCATCTCTACTAGAACACTAGGAGGACCTACAGGGAATGCTTCTATGGTAGGAGTTTCTATAGGGCCCAAACAGAAAGAAGATTACAACTTTTCTAGGATTCAATAGGAAATAGCTGTTAAAGTTGGATACTGTGGTCTATGGAAACATCCTCATAGAATTAGAAGAGCCTCTATATAGGATCTGCGAAGAAGAGATTGCCACCTATTAAGGCGGTCAAGGGCCTGAGAGTTTGGCATCGAGAGGATGAAGATAGTAGAACTACTCCCTCCACCAGAAACCTGGATATACTCGAAGACACAGGTCTACTGGAGGAAGATAGGTAGCTTGTTTTATGTCCGGGAACGGGTGTACTAAAGGCCATAAAGGGCAAAATACAGTGGGATTAGAGAGTGCCACTGTAAGGCGTTGAAGTGCCTCAGAGTTCGGCATCTAGGGGTGAATATCTCACCATTGAAGATATTAGAACTACTCTCTTCACCAGGATCCTGGATTTAATCAATGACACGGGTCTACTGGGGGAGATAAGTAGCTTGTTGTGGGCCTGGAGACGGGTGTACTGAAGGCCATAAAGGATGAAGTACAGTGGGACTAGAGAGTGCCACTGTAAGAAGTTAAAGGGCTTGAAAGTTTGTCATCTACGGGATGAATATCTTCACCCTTGAACATATCAGATTGCTCTCTTCGCTAGGATCCTGGATTTAATCAAAGAGACAGGTCTACTGGGGGAGATAAGTAGCTTGTTTTGGGTTCGGGAACAGGTGTACTAAAGGGCATAGAGGACGAAGTATATACAGTGTTTTTTCAAAGAATTTATTTAATACGAAAACAAAACAATATTTGCATAATTTAAATATACATTTTGACAATAACTTAAATTTTAAAATCTACCCCCTATGCAATTTACATTCACGCAATCACAACCAGTCATCACGAGTTTTTTTGGTGAATAAATTAATTTTTAACAAAAATCAGCAAGGAATAGATAAGATAGAAGAGACAATAAACAGAATCTACAATATAAATGTAAAGAATCTTTCGTCGCCACAAGTTACAATAGATTGTTTCCTTTTTTTGAAATCATCATACTGAGATCTATTTCGATGAAACCACGAAAGAACAGCCTGATGAAAACCTGTTGTTGTTTTAGATGTTTCCCGTACCAGATGAATAAAAAAGAAAATTACTAGCTGGTCCGAAATTGACTGGTGTCTTAGGACTTGCACATGCATAAATAAAATCATCCGATTGTAATTGTGTTCTATTCATATTTGGTTCCGAAGCGGATCGATTGATCTTCGGATGGTTCCTCAATAAACCTTCTAATGATGCATGTATCTGTCTAAACAACGGTCTATCGTCTCTATTAAATTTAATACAGTCTTCTGTAAGGCGTCGTAATGCTTTCGGTGTATCTGAACGTAGTTTCGATAAATCCGGTTTTAAATAACCACGACCGACCATATATAATATTTGATCTTTATTGTTTATATGTGAATAAGGCAATTGTGCTGCCAACATTTCAAACATAACAATACCGAAAGCATACACATCTGATTGAAAACTATACGGATTATCTTCTTGCATACGTATAACTTCCGGTGCCATCCATAAAATCGAACCAGTTGGTTGATGGAATTGTTGTGAACCGGAATAACGTGTTTTGGCTGTTGCTAAACCAAAATCACCGATTTTTACCGTTAAATCATCATGTAAGAAGATATTGTTTGATTTTAAATCACGATGGATAATATTTTTTGCATGTAAATAATCCATACCTTGAGCCGTTTGTCGACCAATTTCAATTAATGTAAACAATGCAAATTTGGCTTCATCTATATGTAAATGTTTATATAAACTTGAACTTTCACACCATTGTGTAACAATAGCTAATTGTGGTTTACTAACACAACCCATAAATAATAAAATATTGACATGTCTGGTTTTGCGTAGAACGGCAACTTCATTTTTGAACGCTTGCAATTGTGCCAATGTTGGTATTTGTACATTTAATGTTTTCACAGCTACCGGTCCATGCCATGCTGCTTTATATACAGTACCAAATGAACCAGAACCAACACGATATTGTACAATAATCTCATCAGCTGGTATTTCCCAATCTTCGATACTTTCACGTGCTGATAATAATGGTTTTGTTTCATCAGCTGATTTAGCTCTAGGTCGACGTGGTTGTAATGAACCAGTTGGTGATGCTTGTGTACTACGACAATGTGGTAATGTATCATCACCACTAGTACGATTGATTGATAATGATCGTGGACATTCATCAGTTGAACCTTTAACGTTATTCAAACAAACATTTGGAGCTGAACTGGAACGATCATGATGTCCTAATGTGCCTGGATGGCGGGATTGACGTGACGGTATACATAAGTTGGCGGTTTGCGGGAATGGCATCAGGGGAATAGGTCGAATATGTGGATCACCAGCTAAGAAGGCTTTTATGTATTCATCCTGGATGCGGACCTACGACAAAAACATTATCACTTAATAATTGTTACAATTCAATGACAATAATGAGCTTCAGTTTAATCCCCTGGATGGCACGAGCCCTTCTATTTCAAATACCAATGAAATAACGTGAAGCTTTGTCTATCGAATTCTTATCAATTGAGTAATGAATATTATCATCAAAATCATATACAATTATTCCGTGCACTTCAAACGCAACTCTACATCTTCATCGTCTTCTCACTCTTTATGGATATCCATAAGGAAATGACAATTCAAGCGTCCTCACTCTGTAGCGGGACATATCTATCCTTCTTCCTATCGCAAATTTATATCTCCGTTCTTTACTATGTGAACTTATCTACTATTGGCTGAGTTTGTCAACCGTAAATGTTGGGAGAAGCTGAAGATGTAGAGTTGTGTTTGAATTGCACGGATTAAAATAAAATCTTGAATAATTGATTTTGTAATTTGAATAAAGCAATAAATCATATCAATGATATTTAGAATGAAGTGGTTGTTTGTATAGAATGATGATGATGATGATGATGATGATCGAGTACATACTTGATGGCAAAGTGGTGGTACGCCATCCGCACACCTTTGATGGAACTTGAACCCACAAGTCCTACAAAAAAACCCTTGAAACAACAATTTTCGACAGCACTCGCAGAAAACTAATGAAAAGAATGTCTTTCGTACGAAATTATGTGAAATGCTCGTCGGTATCGGATATTTATCTAATATTTTAATTGTTATTTCATCACATTTTAATGTACTAATATCAACATCCCATCCAATGATAACATCCGAATCACCCAGATAAACACAACACATTTCACATATTAAATTTCTTAATTTCATTGCTTTAGCTAAGGCGTCCCTTAATGTAAGACCTTCACGAACTTGTACACTAGTTCGTTGCTGATTTGGTAAGTGTGCCCTTAGAAATCTAGGCCTAATTGTATCGTATTGTTGTTGATGTGGTTGTCGTTTATTATCTATTGATGATGGTGGTGGTGTCTGACATAATTCATTATAATCAACATCTGGACTTTCACGACCATTACTTAATTGTTCCATTAAACGACGTTCTTCCACTTCTAATTCGTGTAGTTTTGATGTTAAATCTTCATATTCTTTTAAATAGATAGCTGGTGGATGTTGATAATCAGCAAATTTTGCATTTAATGCATCAATATTTGCACGTGTTAAACTGATCACATTTTTAATGTTTTTCAATTCTTGTTGTATATCCATATCTTCACTATCGGTCGACATTGTATCACTATCGTAATTATTATCACTAGCCAATAATGAATTTCCATTCAATGATGAACTACTGTTCGGTATTTGTGCATCAAAATTCTCTAATAGAGCCATTGCACTTTCCCATTTTTATCTAATATTATATTGTATGTATATGGATGAGGGGGCCCCACTTATTCCATTTCTATATTATTTGTTGGTCATATTTTAATAATATACGTCTGTCTGTCTTGTATGTGTCGTAAACTATTCACGTTCTTATGTTGGCACCATTAACTTTGACATTTCACCGACCTGTGTTGATACTAGCGCCCCCAAGTGCTGCCCCAAAAATCAATAAAACAATACAGATTTCTATAATACCGAAACCGTAAGGGGTGTGTTTTATAATTGCACGAGCCGCACGCACAGACCACAAGAAGTCGCCTACAGTCGTCACGTAATAATTGTCAACCTGAAGAAAGCCAAAATATTGTGCAAAACAAAGACAGCAATATAAACTACTGTCCTCTCAGTAGTCTTTCAAAATATGCCCGCGTACGGGTAGCTATGATGTAAAGGTCTTCTCCGGAAAGATAAGAAAAGTTCGAAATAATTAGAATTATGTGCAACCACTCGATATCTTTGTCAACGTAAAGGTTGTTTTTTTTTTGTAAAATATTAGTTAGTGCGTCGTTCAAAAAAATTGTACTCCTATTATGTACAAAAAATTTACTCGAGTAGCTTGGAGCGAATTATAAAACACGGTGGACAGCCGTTCGAGTATTTACAAAACGTACCGAATAGTGAGAGCTTCAACTCACAGATGTCGCGACTAAAAGTGGCGCCTTTTTTAAAAACATGTAAACTATTTATTTAAAATACTTTCACAAATAACACTAACAAATAACTACATACGTAAATAAAATATTAAACATCACAATATTAAAATTTTCTAGTAACAGGTAACAGTCAATCAGTTTTTCTTTCCATTAATTTTACTAATTTTACTTCTAGATACATTATCAAAGAATAATAATCCAGCAGCCTTTTCAATACTTTCAGGAGGTACCTAGAAACACAGTATTATTAACAACAATTAATATCTATAATGATTAGTTATAAAATACTTGAAAACTATTTAAAGGTATTGAATCATCAATTCTTTGATTAGGCATTACATACGATTCCATTTCTAATGTTCCATCTGTGGTCTCATATACTACAACTTTAAAGAAATGTGTTGGAACTGATACATGATTACCACCAATCACTTCAAATTTAACATAGTTTTTACCATCGGATTCTTTTCTATAAAATAAAACAATTCAATATTGGATTATTTGATTTTACAGGTAGAAGTACCTAGGAAGATATAACGGTCCTGTACACACATAGACATTAGGATGTTTTCGTGTTAATCTTCTCACATGTCTCTCTAATCGATTCCATGAATCTCTATTGAAACCGACACCAACTTGTGGTGCCATATTAGATAAATAAAATGTTTGTTCAACTAATTTTTGACTACATCGATGATTTCCAGCTGCTGCCATATGTCCACGATCATACCCAGATTTTAAATAATCAGTATTTTGTGATCTAAAATTAAAAATAATTTGTTAATTCACAAAAATCACTAAGTTTTCGAAAAACTAAACAGAGACCTGAAAAATGGATGAATACTTTCGTCAGGCTTAAAATCACATAAAGACCGATCAACACCATCATTTGGTTTAACAGTTTCAGCAGTTAAATGTTCAAATACCCAATTTGGTACACGATTTCTCTTATCATAACTTAAAACATAATTATCAAATGATCGGATATTATCAAGACTAGGAAAGCCGTATTTCATTATCTGTGAAATACGATTTGTATTATATTGTGATTGTGGTAATTGTGATAATGGTGTGGCTGCTGAAACTGTACCAAATATTGGTAAATTTGGACAATCTATAAATTTCAATAGATTTAATGAATCTTCTAATTGTTTGCGTTCATAATAATTGCCAGCTAGAAAACTACCAATACTTATTGAACCGACCACTACTAATTTACTTAAATTTCGGATGGACATCACGACTAATACTTGAAAATAATTAATTAATGAACAATTTATATTATCTATGTTGATAATTACGAACACTTAAAATCCGAAATTAAATAACATTTGCATAATTTTGAGGTTAAATAACGAACACATGACAGTGACATTTGAAAATTAGAATTAATTGTAGCTCTCCTATAAAATTTGTATAATAAAACGATCAAATTGAGAATAGAGAATCAAATCTCTATTTGCCACATATGTGATACGTAATCTGAAAGATTATCATAAATTATCCTGTCTTGTTCCTAATTCTATAGGACTTACAACGGGTAATTAGATAAAATTGAGCTACAATTAGACCTATTGTATTTTACAATTTTTGATACATTCTAGCTATCAGACTATGCAATTCGATTAAGGTCCCTACACACAATACGATTTACATGTGCAGATATTTAAGAAACTACAAGTTCTATCAAACTGAGGCTTGGACGACTAAATTCGGCATCAGGAGCTCTACCAAACCCTGTAAAGCTAGTTTAAATACATTCAGGATTGACCAAGTAATGATAGTTTTTCTCGGCACCTCCGCCATTTTTCACAAGTCGAATATTTAAGAAACTACAAGTTCTATCAAACTGAGGCTTGGACGATTAAATTCAGCATCAGGAGCTCTACCAAACCCTGTAAAGCTAGTGTAAATACATAATGGATTGACCAAGTTATGATAGTTTTTCTCGGCACCTCCGCCATTTTTCACAAGTCGAATATTTAAGAAACTACAAGTTCTATCA
>JAZBHA010000567.1:0-38558 GCA_037464855.1 Iselma pallidipennis
CTACCTAGCAAATGCTTTTGCTTTTACTCCGTACTTCAAGCATCTGCTTCGATTTTATGCATACCACCCATTGTCCCATTCGTACCGTTTAAGGGAGAAAATGGGGGTTAAAGTTCACCCTACAAAATTGGTTTCTTCCAAATATCTCCAGAACTGCTCAATATTTTTTAGTGATGCAAGAATTAAAAGATAGAGGATTTTGGGGGCTATTATATGATATGAATCAATTTACCACCCTCTGTCTAGGGGTGGAACTATAAGTGATTATATACCATTTTTCTTGTTTTTTTTTTAACCCTTTTCTACCCCACAATTAAAGTTGCGGGCTTGAAAACTTTTACAAAAAAGAGTAAATTGGACAATAAAAGTCACGGGTTTTTGGAATTTTCCATATTTGCAACTATCAGTGGTTTAATGCTTCTTAAGGGTTGTAGCTTTGGGGTTGAATCCTGGCTAAACGCCTTCTTATTAGGTACACTTTCGTTTTTGGTTTGTTTTAAATGACATTAAAGGCGCTTTAAAATGATGTGTCATTTACCCCCCTCGACATCATCCCTTTTAAAATAAGGGGGTGTCAATTCATTAAATACTTATATACCAAAAATCATCAAAATTGGAGGTTCGTGTGAATGGAACAAAGACTAGCAATTTTCCTAAAACATCAGGAGTTCCACAGGGAAGTGTCATTGGCCCTTGAATGTACGTGCTATACATGGCAGGGGTACATTCGCAGACGATACTGCTGTTTTTGTGAGTCACGAAGATCCAGTAGAAGCATCTAACACATTACAGAACCATTTCAACCAAAAACAAAATTGGTTAAACAAATGGAAAACTAACAATAAGATCAACGAGATCAAATCTGCCCAAGTGAACTTGAGGAAAGAGCACTGTTCTCCCATATATATTAACAAATGTACGAAGTCCAGAGACGTCGACCATGAAACCCCAGAAAAATAGAAGATTCAAAAGGAATTGGCCAGCACACCTAAAAGAGGGTCGAAGAAGACATCTCACTGGAGAAGACGTCATTGAGAGTCCAAAGCTCTTATGTCAACACATTAGCCCACAAGATATATTGTATTCTGATTGCTAATAAATCAAAAAAAAATTTGAGACCAAATGACCAGAACCATTTCCTTTTTTAATTAACGTCTACTATCTTTTTTGTTGTTTTCAGTATAATTTGGGTTCAACGAAGTGTACAGTGTGTGCCTTTGTTTTAACAATTTTTAGTGCATTTTTTTGGGTGCGCTCCAGATACCCCTATCTATTTATAATGCACCTGTTATCTACGTGTGGTTTCCACCCAAAAAAATAACACAAAAATATGTTAATCTTCAAATTCCCAAAAAGATTATCCAAAAACAACAACGAGACTGATAACAATACTACCACATCCGGAAGAGGATACTGTCTTACCACTAATTTCTAATTGGCTAAAACTTCACGACGATGTCTTCTGATTGGTGAATCTCAATTTTTGAATCAAGTTTAAATTGCCCTACGTCTTCAAAAAACCTCCAGTTCTTTTCTAAATCCGATTCGAATTGTATCTCAAATAATAATTACTTAAGTCATGGATAAAAGAAAGAATCTTTTACTGTTATTCGATCGTCCTAAAGAGCCGATTTTTATGACTAAAGGTGAAGAAAAATCCCATTTTGCTGTTCCCACCAATTATTTGGTAAGTCCGGTGAATTTTTTTTCTTAATAATTAATTAAAACATGGTAATTGTTTTTTGTTTTTTTTAAATAAGACGGATAGATATAAACCTTTGGCTGTAACTATTAACAATCGATGGGGGGCTGAGGCTGAAGAGATAATTCAAGTTAAAGAAAGTCCACCACCGAATCTGAATGCTGTTATGGAGATGGATCGTGATGAGAATTTTTCGATATTTCTACCGAAACATCGCCGTTGTGCTGCAGCGCTAATAAATACATTTATGGGTAAATTATATTTGAAATTTGTGAACTGGCGATTTTCATTTCTTTTTTTTTTGGTATGTAAATAGGTGCTAAGGATGTTGATGATTTACTGTCAGCTGCAGTTTATGCTCGTGATCGTGTTAATCCGTATTTGTTCAATTATGCATTATCCGTGGCAATACTGCATCGTCCCGATACCAAAAATCTAGATCTACCATCATTCATCCATACCTTCCCTGATAAGTATGTTGATAGTAAAGTTTTTGCAAAGGCTCGAGCTGACGCTGCAATCCTCCCAGATGGATCTAGGGTATCTCTTGATCAATTCTCCTATAATTAGTTGTTTTAAAAAAACTCATGGTTTTAGACACCCATTGAAGTGCCCAAAGATTATACAGCATCCGATTTGGAAAGTGAACATCGTGTCGCATATTTCCGTGAAGATTTAGGTATGAATATACACCATTGGCATTGGCATTTAATCTATCCATTCACCGGTCCACGTCAGATTGTTGCAAAGAATCGTCGTGGTGAACTATTCTTCTATATGCACCAACAGATGATAGCACGTTATAATTTTGAACGATTATGTAACGGTTTAAAACGGACACTACGTTTGAATAATTGGCGTGAACCAATACCGGAAGCATACTTTTCCAAATTGGATAGTTTAGTATCGAGTCGTCAATGGCCGGCAAGGCCGGCAAATATGGTGCCACAAAATCTAAATAGAGCCCTGGATCAAATCCAATTGGATATGGACGAGATGGATCGATGGAGGGATCGGATCTATGAAGCCATCCATTCTGGAAGTTACATGAATGTTTGTAGAAATTCCCAAAAATATGTCTCAATTATCTAAAGGGGCTTGGGTTTCTTCCAGGAACAAGGCCAACGAGTACCATTAACAGAATTCGAAGGTATTGATGTTTTAGGGAATATTATTGAAGCTACCATTCTTTCGCCAAATATGAATTATTATGGTGATTTCCATAATATGGGCCATATCTTGTTTGCTTATGTCCACGATCCGGATAATAGGCATTTGGTAATGATTTGATTTCTTTACGATTTTCCGCTTTCCAATAAATGTTTTCCGAAAAAAAACAGGAACCAGTTGGAGTAATGGGTGATCCAGCTGTCGACGCCCGGGATCCAATATTCTATCGTTGGCACGCCTATATCGATGATATATTCCAAGAATTCAAAGCAACCCTTCCACGATATTCAGTCGAACGAGTAATTTCCCTTTTAATTCAATTAAAAATTAAATTAAATCAGTAATTTTCCAGCTTAACTATCCGGGTGTAACTGTTACAAATATTGAAGTCCAAACACCTGGTAGTCAAAAGAATGTTTTGAATACATTGTGGCAACAATCTGATTTGAATTTATCACGTGGTATGGATTTCCAGCCACGTGGGGCCGTTTTTGTACGTTTTACACATTTGCAAAATTTAAATTTCGCATATCGTATCACTGTTAATAATTCTGGTAATAATCGTATGGGTACATGTCGGATCTTTATGGCGCCAAAATTCGATGAACGTGGCAATCCATGGTTGTTCCGTGATCAACGCAATATGTTTATTGAATTGGATCGTTTTAGTGTCAATTGTAAGTAATTGAATCTGGTTGGTTTTTTAGAAAATTATCAAATTTTATTGCAATTGTAGTGAGACAGGGCCAGAACACAATTACACGTAATTCGACTGAATCATCGTTGACAATACCGTTTGAGAGGACTTTCCGTGATTTGGATACAAGTCGACCAACTGGTGGTGATGCTTTGGAACAATTCAATTTCTGCGGCTGCGGATGGCCACAACATCTACTCCTACCGAAAGGTACTCCTGAAGGATATCCATGTCAATTATTTGTGATGATTTCCAATTACGCTGACGATAGGGTAAGGATTTCCGATCAAAAAATCTTCTATTATTGGAAAATTTCATAAAACAACAATCATTCCAGGTGGAACAAACTATTGAAGGCACTTGTAATGATGGTGACACGTTTTGTGGTATTAAAGATAAATTGTATCCAGATCGTCGTTCAATGGGTTATCCATTCGATCGTATGCCCCGTGATGGTGTTGATACATTACAACAATTCCTAACACCAAATATGCGAGTCCAGGATGTTATTCTGCAATTTACTAATCGCACGATCCGTCCAAAAACACGAACTTAAATCCATTTCCAAACAAATTGTCTTATTAATTTCGTAATCAATGCTTTTTTTTTATTGCTATTTTGATTCTAAATAAATGATGCTTCTTGAATATTATTTTTGGATTTTAATCTCACCAGGTCCCTTTTCCTTTATGTGTGTGTCGGTTATTATTAAAGTAGGTATACGAGATTGGGGTATAGATGTGTGTATTATAAATGTATAGAAAGGTCCCCAACAGTCCCTAGCTATTGGTTGGTTAAAAAACAATGAGGCGGAGCGCAGTGATCCTTGCTGGGGGCATTTTTAAGTATCAATCAACCACATACCCTATAGTTATACGAATCATATAGAAGCTGTGTTATAGAAAAAGATGCACGTATACAATGATAGTGATATTATATATAAAAATTGCCTTCATTGTATGGGGTCCGTTTTAATAGGTCCAATCAACCAGTACGAATACAACGAGTTTTTCTATATCTTAATGTAGATAATGATTTTCGTTGTTCAACTGTAATAACATGTGTTTTCTTTTAAAATACGAAATGAGAGGACAGAGGAGAAAAAAACGCTTTAACACCACTGTGGTCCCGTCTTGTACATGGGGACAAAAACAGTTTTAGAAAATTTGTTGCACCGTCCGAACTAGTAGTACCTCTTAATATTCATGGCCCATCACCATCAACAACTCCACCACCGTCTATAACGAATACGGTATGTAATTACAAATTTTTGAATTTATCAATAACGATTTGTTTAGAAATAAATTTGCGGGAGGTAGCTCTCAACCAATCTCTCTCAATATTGATGATGATACTTCCAATAGACACCTACCGCATATCCTCCGGTGTTCTTCTCGCTACCAACCGGTTATTTAATCAAAGCAATCAAAAGAGAAAAAAAAACACGAATAAATATTGAACACAAAACACTTTAGCATGTGCCAAACTGGTTCAATGCATAATCAAAACCAAAAGAAAAAAGAAAAATTGAAAACAAGTTATTATGTTTTGTGTGTACTTGTGTGTATGTAGTTCGACCTCCTGCAGAGATAATTATTTCACAAAAGTTAAATCCAAACAAAGGTCAGATATTTTACACAATTTTTGTTGTTTTGATAACAGAAACTGGATTTAACCAAAAAGTTGCCAAATTTTTACTCAAATTTATGAAATTTTATGTAATTATTATTATTATTATTAATAATCAGAGTCAATATCCAGGGACAATGATAATAAATATCATCAAATTATTATAAATAAAATTAAGATTTCAAATTGTATTAAAGTTATTATTATCATACTACCTGTGTGGTTAACGATTATTAAAAATAACGTACAATCTAAGGGGGTAGTTGAGATTAATTTTAAATGAATCTACAATATAACGAATTTTTTTTTTTTAATATATGTATACGGTATTGTACGTAAATATGTACGGTTTTATCAAACTTTCTGTGTCAATTCAACGAGATTAGAGTGCAATATTTTGACCTCATAATCTTCAAGTAAACTGGTTTTTCCTGGTATATCAAAGGCTGTAATGTAATCATTTCACAGATTATAAATTGAACAAATTTACAATAGAAAAGTCTGTGTCTGAATCACTATATAGTCTAGCTAATTTGACTTGGCCCTGCTAATTAAAGCAATAGAACTATCAAGAGCCACAGTTTATTGATAATAAACCCAACATCTGAACGGAAGACCAGAAACAAACTAGTAGCAGCAGGACTAGGTCAAATTAGTTAAACCATATCTCTCTTAATTTACTTCTGTCCCTTCTTCGAATATTTTGAATATATTTTTCGATAACTCTTGATATTCGCTCAAACATAGTTTTCCTGTTTTCTGTTTTTTTTTTTTTAACCGAAACTACTTACAAGTAAACTACCCGAGGTGGAAACCCAAGATTTTCATAATTTTTGGTATTTAAGTAGAGCATTTTATTCTAAGGGACAAGTATTTTCCGTTCGTGCCCGTTCTCAAGTTAATGGGAGAAAATGGGGGGTTGAGGTTCACCCTGCCAATCCGGTTTTTCTCAAATATCTCCAGAACGGGTCAATATTTTTTAGTGAGTCAAAAACTAAATAGTAGAGGTATGTAGGGAGTATGGCATGAATCAATTTTCCACCCCTTGTCTATGGGTGAATCTGTAGGTAGATTATATGCCATTTTTTTGGGTTTTGTACCCTTGTCTATCCCATGGTTGGAGTTACAACCCTGAATATTTGTACAAGTATAGTAAATTAGAAAATAAAAGTTATAGGTTTTTGGAGTTTTTCATATTTGTAACTATTAAGGGTTAAATGCTTGTTTAGTGTTGTAGCTTTGGCGTTGAATTCTGGCTAAACACCCTCTTATTGAACTTTGGTTAATTTTTTCAAAACAATATGAATGGCCCTTTCAAATGATATATTTCTATAAAAAATTTCAGTGATGTAAGTCCAACCACAGAGTAGAAAAGGGTTAAAAAACAAAAAAAAATGGTATATTATCACCTGTAGTTCCACCCCTAGACAAAGAGTGGCAAATTGATTCATACCATATGTATAATAGCCCCTAAAGGCCTCCATCTTTCAGTTTTCGAATCATTGAGGTTTTTTTGGAGATATTTGGAAAAAATAGATTTTGCAGGGTAAACTTCAACCCCCATTTTCTCCCTTAAATTTGAGAACGGGCACGAACGGAAAAGTATGTGGTCCTTAGAATAAAATGCTCTACCTAAATACCAAAAATTATGAAAATTGGAGGTTTTCACCTCGGGTAGTTTACTTGTTAGTGATTGTTTTGCTCTTTCCTTACTGTTAACTCAATCGCCTATCTTATTTTACTTTTGGGCCGGAAAACTTGAAATTCTTATCAAAAAGCTTTCTGCCTTCCATTGTCTCGACTTTTTGTGTTTTTTGCCCTAATTTCTCTTTAGGGTCTTACTGATTTTATTTCGTATTTATGTTGCCTTATCTGCCTTTATTTGAAAAAAAAACGATTCAACTTCCCATACTGATTTCATTTAAAGATTTGCAATCCAGTCCCCTTTCATTCAATGCTAGTGTTACTTATCGAGCTTTTTTTGTGGGAAAACTGATTGGAATCAAGAAAAAATCAAAAATTCCGCCTCAGATAATCATGTATAGGATACGTGAGGTCTTGCATGATTTTGCACAAATTCTTAGTTTTTTAAAGAAAAATTTATCTGTCCAATACCAGACAGTTATTTATAATATAATGCGCCACAATATATGTATATTTTTTTCTTGACATTCATACAAAAATGACACAAATAAATATATATATCATATTTAAGTACAAAGATTTTCAATTTTATCAATTCTATATAGCAAATCATCATTTTTTTTTCTTTCGAAATATCACAGATCCACTTGTAACTAGTTATAAGGTCAGTCAATGATCATGATTAGTACCGATTTATCAAGCCCCTGTGACCATTAAAAACTATCAAACTAGATTTTACCAGTTTCTATTGACATTAATATATGACTTGAGATTTAATTTTAAAACAACAATTATATCAAAAACTCACTTTGCCCCCCATCAATCCACAGTAAAACGAAAAAAATACATACACACATACGCACAAACAAGGATAGAGAATTTTCTGTTAAAAGACCAAAAAAAACATTACTCTTCAATATTGTTGTCTTTATTTAATATAAATCAATTGAATAGAGACAACGAATTATTTTATGGATATTTCGTTATCATTAAACCAGTTGATATAAATTCAAATTATTACGATTAATAAAATCATTTCAAGTAGTTTTGTTCGTGAGATATAATTAATAGTTTTTTCTTGTTGCAAAATGTACGATTTTGATCACAGGATGATCGAAGGTTCACCCCTTCATTATTATTACCATCATCCATATTTCCCATTCAGTTTTGGTAGTTATTATCAAAAATTTGATAATAATCCCTATAATAATAATAACAATATGGAAGAAGAATTTATCAATCCTGGATCACCGAACAGTACACAGGTATGTTAGAAAATTGTCAAATTTAATTGATCATATTCTAATTGTTGTTGTTTTTTTGAATAAATAGAGCGATAGTGATAATTCACTATCAAGTATAGAGATATCACCGAAACCGATACGTGCCAGAAGTGTTATACAACATACACAACAGAAACCGAATGAATTCCGTTGTGGTTGGAAGAATTGTGGTATATTTCTTGATAGTCTCGATCAATTAGCTAGTCATGTTACTAGAGTTCATGCCGCTAGTGGTCCTGGTGGTCTATTCTACTGTGGCTGGGAGGGTTGTTCACGAAACGATAAAGGATTTAATGCTAGGTAATTACACACAAAATTCCTCATTTATTACCATCATTGTTAATTATTTTCTGTTTTATCAATTTGAACAGGTACAAGATGTTGGTACATGTTCGGACGCATACCAATGAAAAACCGCATCGTTGTTATTTGTGTGATAAATCATTTTCACGAGCTGAAAATCTAAAGATCCATTCACGGTCACATAGTGGTGAAAAACCGTACGTATGTCCGGTACCAGGTTGTAATAAAGCGTACTCCAATTCAAGTGATCGTTTCAAACATACACGTACACATCAAGTGGAAAAACCGTATCAATGTAAAATACCCGGTTGTATAAAACGTTATACAGATCCAAGTAGTTTAAGGAAACACGTGAAAACTTATAAGCATTTCGTTAATGAAACTCAACAAACAAATAATGAAACTCTAACAACACCAACAACAACAATCAATGAACAACAAAAACCGGAAATTATTATTAATAATAATAATAATGAAAAATTAATAAATGAATCAACACATTCTTGTGATTGTACACATATGTGTTGTTCAACGAAAAATTCAATACAACCGAAAATTTTCCTACCATACACATATCAAGATAGTAGTATGGAGATTGATATGCCTTTAGATTTAAGTATTAACAGTAAAATTGTTTGAAAACAAAATGTTTATTAAAAATTATTTATTATTATTAATTATATTATATGTTTGCAATAAAAATTGTGATAATTTTTCTAATATTTATTATACATCAAATATATGTTTATAATAAACATTTGTGTTTTTCTTTTTTGAATTTTGAGAAAAAAAAACCTTATAAAAATAAGTCAAAAATTGTATAATTACCATTACTGTATATAAAATTAAAATCGATTTGTTTTCTCTTTTAATCCTTCCATAATTATATTTAATGCTCTCACATCTTCTTTTACAATATCCACCAATTTTGCAATACCATTTTGTTGTAATTGCAAGAATTCTTTTAATTCAGCTTGTGATTCCGGTACTAATTTATAATGTGGTTGAATTGGTTTTGATGTACTTTCCATTACTTTGACTGTTGATATCAATTCATTTAACTGCCCCTAATAATTAATTAATCAATTAATTAGCTAATTTGATTAAGAAAACAAATTAAAATTTACTTTAAATTGTGTTGGTATGTTGAGATTTGCATACATAGCTTCCAGTTTTCCTTTCAAATATTCCTCTTCTGGTTGGATAGCTAATCCAGCTTTACGAATACTCTCCTGTCTTACCAGAATCTATAAAAGGATTTAGTTGTAATTTATTTGGAAAACCAAGAAAAAGTGCAAGATAAGAACCCTTAAAGTTCGATGTTGTAATTGTAAAAGTCTATGTCGAAATTCATTAATTCTAGCTATAGATTCTGCATGTTTCTTTTTCAATTCATTAATTTCATTATTCATTTTCTCTTCAAATGCTTTATGTAAACCAGTCTCATATTCTTGTTTCAATTTTCTTGCTTTCAAATCATTAAAACCATATATTGGTACTGGCATATATTTATTTGGATTTGGATTATCGGCAATTGCTGCTTTCCACATTTGCGGATCAAAACCTAATGGTATTGTACGTAAATATTCTTCTAATGTTGCTTTTGATGGTGTTACTAATGGTACAATTGATACAACACCAACATTTGTTAATTGTTGTTTTTGTTGTGGTTGATTTAAATAATTTGATAGATCCGTTGCTGGTATTTTACGACTATTACCTGTTACACCTTTTTCTGTTATTACTATACGTACTTCTGTTTGTGTATCAGATGTTGCTTTTATATTTTGGATCATCACTTTTAAATTTTGCTTATTACCTAATATACCACCAATACCATTAATTAGAACTTGTTTTTGATTACTGCAACCAAAAAAAAAAAAAATTGTTAATCTGCCTGGTGATAGAAAAAATTACCCAAAACAAACCTTAATTCAGCATATTTTCGATTAAATATCAATTTAACTAAACCTTCAGCATTATCATGTTCTGGTATAACATTATAACCTACTGCTTTAAATCTATAGAATGGATTATAAACTGTATATTCAACGGGTGGTACATTCAGATTAAAATAACCCTTCCCTGTACCCCAACAAGCTTGCAACATATTCCATTTTTTCAAAATATCATCCCTTTCATCATTAAATATATTAATTGAATAGATTGATGCAATAACTCTTTGGTTTTGGATTTGTTGTTCTTGTTGTGGTGATAAAGTGACTGAAACTTGACCTAAAATAGACATATTTGCGTTAAAGGAAAAGCAACGAATTAAAAGAAAGCTATAAATAACCTTGTATTGTACCCGGTTTCGATCCAAATAAGCTAGATGCACCGGTTGTTGTCGTTGATCCAAATCCACCAAATCCACCTGTTGTTCCAGTCGTACCAAATCCACCAAAACCGGTACTAGTTTGTGTACTACCGAAACCACCGAATAATGATGGTGCTGTTGAAGTCGCAGGTTGTGTACTTCCAAACAAACCAAAACCACTTGGTGTTGTTGTTGTGCCAAACAAACTAGGTGTTGCTGTAGTTGTTGCACCTCCAAAACTTGTTCCAAATAGACTAGGTGTACTTGTAGCTGTTGCTGTATTACCAAATAAACTTGGTGTTGTTGTCGCAGTTGCACCTAAATTACTAAATAAATTTGGTGTTGCTTGTGTGGTTGTTCCTGTACCGCCAAATAAATTCGGACCAGTTGTTGATGATGATGATGGAAATAAGGTTGCTGTTGTAGTTGGTGCACCAAATAAATTTGGTTTTGTTGTTTGTGCACCGAATAATTGTGTGCCACTACCAAATGCTGGTGCTGAACTTGCTACAGTACTACCAAATGCATTACTCCCAAATGCTGGACCACTTGCTGTTGAAGCACCAAATGTTGAACCAAAAGCTGGTTGTTGTTGTTGTTGTTGTGACTGTGCTGGTGCACCAAAAGCAGGTTGTTGTTGTTGTGGTTGTACTGATGCACCAAATGTAGGCTGTTGTTGTTGTGCTGGTGCACCAAATGTAGGCTGTTGTTGTTGTGTTGGGGCACCAAATGTAGGTTGTTGTTGTTGTGCTGGTGCACCAAATGTAGGTTGTTGTTGTGATTGTGTTGGTGCACCAAATGTAGGTTGTTGAGCTGTTGAACCAAAACCACCAAATGCTGTACTAGCTGTTGTTGTTGTAGTGGTGGCTGTTGCTCCAAAAGGAGTACCGAAACCTGTCGCTAAAAATGCAGAAATATTTTACTCAAAAACTGTATTCAAAATTGCTCTGTAATTTATCAAAAAGGGAAGGAAAGCTTCATTTACCTGGTGGTGGTGCAGATTTTTTTTTACTCTTAGTTTTCCCTTTACCTTTACTAATCAGACGAAACATAATTTTTGAAAATTGTTAAAAACATATAATTTTAAACACAAAACGACACAAGATTTGAATTTTTACAAAAAATTTGGAACTTATTATCAAAACGAAACATATCAGTCCAAAAATAAAAACTTTACAAAGTAAAAAATTATCTTGACAAATTGGCTTTTTGGATCTATTAAAAGTAAACGAATAATAATAGAAATTTGCCAAATTCGGACCCATTTCTTGCCTATAAAGTAATAAAAATTTAACGCAATGGGGGGGGCCCCTTTGTCATAAATTTTTTTTACATAATTTACAATAAAACAATAAAAATAGCCAATTTCTAATTATTTTGTTAATTATTCGTAACAATATTAGAGTTTCTGTGTAAATTTGCATTGTTTTAGACTCAAAAATACACACAATATTTTACAATAGATAAACATAACCTAAAAATTATTCAAAAATTTTATATTTTACTTACGTCTTGGAGCATTACTGCCAAACGCTGGTTGTGCTGAACTACCAAATGAGAATGCCATTCCGACTTAAAATGATTTCAATTTCAGGAATTTAAAATAATTTTTTTCATTTAACATGCAAGAAAAACTGAAAATTTTCACGATTTTTAAATCACCAATCGACCTTGAGAATGACAAGTGACGTACTAGCACTTCTACCAACCCAATAAAATTAAAACTCAATTTCGTAAAGTTAAGTAACCCGTAAATTGAGAGGTTTTTAATTATATTTTAAATTTTATCAATTTCTAAACACATTTGGTGCAATTTAATTGACAATATTTTATTTAAATGAGATTAAAATCATCAATTTTAGTTTTTTTGTGGTTGGCAGTGTGATTTGTGTTGCCAACTTTACGGATTAACAAATTGACATTTGATATTTTATTAATGGCCAGGTATGTGTTGCAATTTATTTATATTTTTATTTAAATAATTAATAATTTAAACAATTATTAGTCTATTGTAAAGTTTAGTTGTGTTTGTTCTTCTCAAAATTAACTAAAAACATTACGTTTATGGGGCTTATTTTCATAATTATTTCCAGAAACTTAAACGGATTGTTTCACCCTTCCTCCTTGTTCTGTCTGCATTAGAATTATTGTTGTTGTTGTTGTGATTGCAAAAAAATGGCTGAAAGTAATGGTGAAATAACTGAAGAAAATATAATTATTAATGATCAGGATGGTTTACCAAATGTCCATCCGAATCTAATACCTGAAGGTGATTTCGATAGTCCGGAACATACTAGCGATGATGAATTTGAAGATCTACCAACATCATTAATCGTTACCAATATTCATGATAGTGTGTTTACAATTCCCGGTTAGTATACTTTAAGAAAATGGGTAAAATCTCTGAATACGGTTTGTAAGTATTCAAGAGACCCAGTGCCATCTGGGAATGTAGGATTCTTCCCGGATACTCCTGGGTCTACCCACTAAAACACCTCCTCATCTCCTCTCCATACCCCGGGACCGCTTCTTTAGCATAGGTCATCGATGAAGAGACCTGACCTAACTACCGACCGAAAACTTGAATTTTATTCTAACCAGGTAGTCCCAAACAACTACCGAATTTCTGGCTAGTACCGTATTCGGAGATTCGGCAAAAACGTGTATTTAATGTGTGTCTAATCGTTTTTCCTTCTTGTAGATAAAAAAATTGAAATGGAGAACTTGTTCCGGCACTACGATCCGGAAGTAACATTTCAATGGTTACGTAGTTTTCGACGATTACGTGTTAATTTTCAAACACCATTAGCAGCGGCCAGTGCACGTATCCAATTACATCAATATAAAATCAATGATTCAATAATAACATGTTATTTTGCTCAACCGGTAACTCCTGTAAAAAATAGTAGTTTACAACCACCGGCACCATTTAAACAATTCTTAATATCACCACCATCATCACCACCATTAGATTGGGAACCAAGACCGGAAAATGAACCAATCATCAATCATGATTTATTAGCTGCATTAGCAACATTAACACCAGGTGCATCGCATGAATTACATCCACCATCACCAGGACAACCCAGTATTGTTGTACATACAGCATTAACTGGTAATAATAATAATAATAATAATAATCAAAACACTAATAGTAATAATAGTAATACCAGCAAATCGAAAATTCCACAAACTAGTTGTCCAGAACGTAGTTAATTCAATTTATGGCATGGTGATAAATTTTTTGACTCTCTAAAAACGAATATATGACGTTTCTGTATATAAATTTTGAGAAAAAAAACAACAAACAGGACAAAAATAATGATGGAGTTGAATTTCACTTGGAGGTTTTAATCAGTTTTTCTGTTATATTTATATGAAGTGATTTGTAGTAAAAATCCAATCAAGTCTCAATAGATGGCGCTATTACTATAGTTAGCTAGATTGTTTCATACATAGTGTACTAGATTGGATTTTCTAATCAAATTACTTTGTCGTGTCGTAGATTTGTGTATTTTTATAAATTTAAAGGAAAGAAAAAAAACGTCAATTTATTCTTGAAATTATTAAATGTTGCGCTCATATTTAAATATTGAAACCTCTAAGGTTATTGTGTTGTGATAATTGGTTTTATGTAGAAATTTTAGCTTTTGTATTTCATCGTTTCAAACCAAAAAAAAAACAAAACGGGAAAAATCGCGGCGGTTATTTTCTACTAAAATAATTGAATGTCTATTAAAATGTTAAAATATTGTTGATAAAGATTGGCTAAATACTGCCTTTTGCTACATATCTTTAAAAAAATTGTTTGTTTCAAAGATATGCAGCATTATATTGTTGAGATAGACATTCTTTCAATTAATTTTTTTTGTTTGGCTTTTAGAAGAATTGCAAAATTTGATAGTCTATTTTTAGAGAAGAAGAAAAATATATTTTTTATTAATAAAACAATCAAGATACCTCCTATTTTCAGTTATAATTACAACACTTATAGTGTGTCTATTCACGTAAAGATATCTGCGGATCCATCGGGAGATCATATCTGCCGATCCCGTTTTGCTACACATGCACAGATGATCTCCCGATCGTCTGCCACCCAATGCGAGATGCATCTACCGATCTGGTCTTTCAAGCAGTTTGAAAATCTCGGCTAGTTTGTTATAACCATCTTCTCTGATCTGTCGACATGATCTGCGTGTGTGTGATGAATCACAGATCCAATCGCAGATCTAGATCTGTGAAAGATAGAAATTGACGATCTGGTCGCTGCGTGTGTGTCTTTCGGAAGATGTGATCTCTCCATGGATCTTCAGATCCTGATCTTGCAGATATCTTTACGTGAATAGCCACACTTACACTTGAATTAACTAACGTTGATGTAGTATACTGTTTGAAAATATTCTTTACCGACAAGAGAACGCGTTGTAATATTTTCCTCCGTTTGCTTCTTTCTGTCGATAAAAATGACAACGAATTTATTTTTGTATTTATTTGTAACTAGTCTTCAGAGTCTGTGATTATTTTTTCCGTCATTTATCTTTATCTCTAGCAATGATACATTTTTCTACAATTATTGGCATCCAGTTTATATTCATTCAACTATTTGCTTTTTATTTTTATTTATTTTTTGATTATATGAGAAGACTACGGTTTGTTCTGGATCAATTTTGATTGTTAAATGTATTATTGCCATATTGTAGGATTAGGATTTTATTGTTTAATGTTCTCTGTATTTGTGTACATAAAAAACTATTTTCTCTCTTGAAAAACAACCAAAAAAAAAACTTTACAATACGTGATTTCAAGTTGGTTTTTCAGTTTTCTATTTGCTTCGGATTCTATTTCAGTTTTTGTCTAGAAACGATAGGTATTATTTAAAAATTTTGTGTTGCTTATTTGTTAATTATTATTCACTTTAATGATAAATTAAAGAAAACATGTTAGAAGGAAATCTTATGTAATTAGATGTAAATAAAGTTATTCGTTACTCAATTAATGTTCAGTTTCCTGTTTCGGGCTACAATTGAATTTTAGAGAATAGTCTTTTAAAAAAAATCGTTTATTAAAGTTTTTCCTCCAAAAATATCTCATAACATTTCGTATAGATTCTTTTTTGATCGATTGCTCCACAATAATGAATAATAGAAAAACAGATCTACGATGATATTTAGTCAACTTTTTGAATTATTATCTAATGGTTGCATTTGTTCAGATAATGGTTTTTTCGTAGTTTTCAGTTCATCTTCACTAGTAGCTGTCGGTATATATTCTTTTTGTTTCTTGAAACATGTCGTAAAACATGTATCACCAATACCGAATATTTCACCATCATGTAATGTTTGTGGCATTGGTTTGTTTAATGTTTCCGGTAATAATAATGTCCAAAAACCGGATATTAAAGCAATCACAGCAAATATAATGGACGGCAATGTTGGATCCAATGAATCGAATAATAATAGTAATGGTGTTAAGGCACCTGACGTTCGGGCACACATCGATCCTAAACCTAATGCTGAATTACGTAGAACCGTTGGAAATAGTTCAGCTGAATAATTGTAAACTATTGCAAAACTACTAGCTATTAAGAATTTTCCAATAAATACTAATGCAGTGGATTCTGTACTGCCGACTGTTAGTAAAGCTGCAACGATACAACAAACACCACCACTAATCATATTGAATGCCATCAATGATCGTCTACCTAATTTATCCATTAAATAAACAGTTGCCACATAACTGGGCAATTCAACTAGACCCATAATGAAAAGTATCAAAAATGGGTTACCATTCAAATTACCAGAACTTAATGATAGACCATAGTATGCTAATGAATTAGCAAACCATGCAAAACAAATATTTAATGTTTTCTTGCGTAAATTTGGTGTTTTAAAGAGATCACCCAAATTTGCACTACTCTCCGATGATTGTTTATAGTCGTCCGTTGCAGTTTTCGATACAAATTCGGCAGTTTCGAAAGTTACCGTTGAACCATTCATTTTTAAGGCTTTTTTAATAATCGCCACAGCTTCCCGTGTTCGTCCATTCGCCCATAACCATCTTGGCGATTCATCCATCAACCACCAATGACCAATTAATAATAAACCATGGAGACCATAGATGATTTGTAATAATTGTCGGTCTTTTATTAATGCACCCCAACCAGCTACTAGCATAATACCGCATGCAAAAGATGCTTGAAATGCTACACCACACATAGAGCGTTTACTAGGACCAACTAGTTCCATCGTCAATACAAATGCTGGTATATAACTACCAGCTGAACCAAATATACCGTATAGATAACGTACTACAAGGAATGAGATATATTCAGGTGTAAATGCTACAGCTACACCTAATATCAATTGTAGAACAGCTGACCAATAAAATATGATTTTACGACCATATTTATCTGCCATATTGCCCAATGTTACAGCACCAGTAAATACACCAAACATATAAATTGATTGTGCCACAGCACCTTTCCAACGATCATCACATACGAAATTCCATTCAATTGCTCTAGATGATTGATAATATGTATCATTATATACCCATGAATTACAATGAATAGTACCATTACTGGTTGTATTGATAAGAGAACAACTATCAAATTTACCAGTTGGTAATTTTGGTACATAAATTGATAATATGGTGTCATTTAATTCGGTCATTGTTCGATTCATATCAATGTCAGGAATTTCACATCTGTTTTTGGAAAAGAAAAAAACACCAATAGATATCAATAAATTCAATCAGAAAGGTGTGAAGTTTATCTGATTATTACCTGTGATCAGGAACGGCAGCTACTGTTACAAGAGATAGCATATGGAGGCCGGCTGTTAAAGCCGCTAGAATATGAAGAAAAAATTGCCAACATTGGTATTTCCCGAAATCTCCTACAAAAAAGCAAAAGAACAATAATAATTAGATAATCTTTTTGTATTTCTAACAATTTTGTTAAATCAGTGGAAATTACGTAAAACTCAATTAACATATTAATGTTAAGATGTGCGGTTGATAAAAGTATTTAAAACTGGAAAATTTGAATATTATACCGGATGAGTCATTGGAACAGATTTATATATTTCCGTCTTAATTCGTTGGTTTTTTTCCATTCTTATTACATATTCATTTGTTGCAATTTTTGGGGTAACGTCTTGCATATTAGATTTTTTTAAATGCATTTAACGATAAAGCAATCAATACAATCAATTTATACACATTCGGAATGAACCGTGTCCTCTGAGTTTTTGTAATAAATACGTTACCATCACCGCTAAATCCCGTTGGAAAAAGACAATAAAATATACAACCGATTTGGCATCAAGACGCATTCAGTTCTGTAAGAAATTACGGCCTCCGCACACCACGTCGGAACGGTCCGTCACGTCAGTCACGTCCAAAGTTAAAAGCATTGGTTCTTATGGAAGTATTGAATTGAGACGAATTGGTTCTGTCCGCCTCGATTCGAGACTTCCATAAGAACCAATGCTTTTAATTTTGGACGTGACGGATGTTTCCGACGTGGTGTGCGGAGGCCCTAATAGGGAGATTTTGCCACATGGCGCTAAACGTTAAATCCCGATAAATGCGCGTAAGACTACTAAACAGATGAAGTGCGCAAGTTGTTTACTCTGTCTGTCAGCAATTACCGTTTCGTGTGTCATTTAGCGTTGTGTGGCAAAATCTCCCTAATAAGGTTTGACGGTAACGTAAAAACTCTGCAAATTCTACAGCAACCAATCAGAAGTCAGAAATTTCAATTGTCTGATTAGAATTCGTGCAAACAATTGGAATTTGTGGCTTCTGATTGGTTGCTGTGGAATTTCGGATCACAAGAGCCAAGAGCGGTCGATAACGCGTAATATTCGCAGAGTTTTTACGTTAACGATAACGTTAACGTTAAACCCTATTATGAAGACAAGAAGTCATAAATTTTCATTTGCCCGATCAGAATTCGTCCGAACGATTGGAATTTGTGGCTCCTGATTGATTGTCGTCCAGTGATGAAAACAGCGTTAGTGTGAACGATGCTTAATGTAAATTAGATTATAATCACTAATCGTTTTATTGGCTATATTGTTTCTATTTACCATTGATATTGATTTTCAACTGCACTTTCAAATAGAGCACAATCTGATCTATTTTTTTTTCTAAATAAATACAACTTTATCAGACAAACCGAGATTACAAAAATTACTGTTTTTTTTTGAATAAACATTCATAAATAAATTAAATAAAAAACCAACAAAACGTAGGACAGTAGTCACAAGTTATTAATATGGATCATAAGTATTTCAGAGTTGCTATTGTTTCAAATCACTGAATTAATTTACTACTTTTTTTTTGGTTAAAATTATTTGCATAAATGGGACTTTAATGTTTACCATTGTATTTTAATAAATGGAATTATTGAAGAATAATTTCTGTTTATATTTGATACTACTCACAATCAGCATTATAGACGAATTGTATA
Organism: Iselma pallidipennis; assembly: GCA_037464855.1. Classification (NCBI taxonomy): domain Eukaryota; kingdom Metazoa; phylum Arthropoda; class Insecta; order Coleoptera; family Meloidae; genus Iselma; species Iselma pallidipennis. The sequence goes on from JAZBHA010000567.1 coordinate 19,222, forward strand.
GTCTATCTATTTTGACTTGGCCCCACTGACTATACAATAATTATAACAATCAATAGAGTAATGAGGCAAGAATTCGGTCCGGCGCATACTGGGACACAGTATTTGCTTATTGAGATAACGGAACCGAAAATCAGAAAAAGAGAGGTAAAATCACTGCATCTTTGGCTATAGAGAGAAAAGCAAACATAGGCCATGTAGAAACTGTGTTTCTAAAACTGCGCCACCCAGTACTGAACTTGCCTGCACTGTGCTGTGCTGTGTCTCAATATGCGCCTGGCCTTACTGTAGTATCTGTCAAGTGAGATGATTTATTGATAGTAAACCCATAATTTGGACAGCAGGTAGGTAGAAGATGAAATTCTTGAATGTCTCTCGTCCCTTCCTGGCCTCATCTTCTATCAGTCGAAGTTGGAAAAAAATCGAGAACTGCATTTTCTAGCTACCTACTACTTCAGATATTGGGTTTCACCATTTACCAACATTAAACTATCTCTTTTGATAGATGCCCATTTTTTAGTCAAAAGGGTTAAGTCAAAATAGCTAGACTATATCTAACTTTTTTTTCTGTATTTTTGATTGTTGCATTTTAAAATAACACGATATAATACTACGAATCTATTCCTTTATCATATTCTTATTTTTATAAAGGTGGACAGTTAATTACAGAGAAGAGCAAAAAACTTTAATCTGCGGTCATGAAATGTTGTGATTAAAAACAGGAAGTGACCGATTTTGTAGTTCTAGGGTTAAATTGATAAATTCTGTACTAAAATAAGAAAATGCGAACTATAATTTCCAAATTAATAACAATTACTTTTACTTGTTAGTACATCTTTATGTTTTAATTTTCATTAATAAATTTACGTTAGTTTTTGAATCTATTTTTGTCGTAATTATTACAGGTTGCGTAAACATCATAAATTTTTTGAAACAAAAACATTCTAAGGCATATAAATAAGTCCTTGTTTGCTTTGTATCATAAATTTTTGTTAAAATGTTACAACTATAATAAAATATTTATTAAACTTATTATTCTCTTTTTTTTTGGTGGTATTTCAACAAAAGGTTGGTCAATATTGGCATGGAATTGTTAATTTTTTCCGGTTTCAAAACGCAACATAGTAAATTTGCATTTTTTGGCAATACAATAAAATGCATTCCAAATATTTTTGATTCGATCTATTTTTAGTCCGTCTATGTTTTAACTCGATATTATTCAAATAAAGAAGCTTAAGTAAATAAGTAAATATCAATATTTAAATTTGTAGTTTATTTAAAATTCCTAATGGAACTTACCCAAGTAGCCCATCATGGTGTCAAGATCCTGTGCCCCATCCATCTTTCCGTTTTGCCTTGTTTCGTTCAGAATTTTGTTCAATTAAACACAAATCAAAATTGTCTATTCTACGTGAAGAACAAATACAACCAGATATAACTTTTTTATTAACAATTTTTACCTGTTGTTAGCGGTCGTATTGTTCTACATACGTAGACACAATCTATCAACTTTTACAATTCATGTGTTGGAAGCGACTGCGCTTCTCAACTCCTAAACTGCAAACACATAAAATATATTTTATACATAGAGAAGAGATAAAAATTATATAGATAGAAATACGTATGGTTTTAGAATAGGAAATTGTTATCACGTGTATCGTACTACGAACACGTGGTATTTGGACGTTTTCTTCCTATCTGTCTGCTGCACGCGTACCTTTTTTTTGCCAAAATTTCCCAATAACTTTTTATTATAATGTTATTCTATTTATTTATTTATTGAATATTAGGAAAGCGATTAAATATATCACATGAAATGTGTTTATTGAACCGAAATTTATCATAAATATATACATCTGTGAACTGACCTTTAGTAATATTTCCGTAATTATTAAATTAAAGACGAAATTTTTAAAAACATTTTGTTGACAAATATTGGACACTGTTTTTCATCTTACCTTCACGTTTTCAGCCTTTATTTTTCAGTAAAATCGATAATAATTTTTTTTTTTCAAAAATCCAATGTCTTATACACAGTCACGTTTGGTCTTGGAACAAAAATTACAGTTACAATAGAGAAAGGAGTCAATTTTTTTCTACCTTTCTATAATAAAACTTTAAACGTTTCTATAATTAACTTTAAATTTGATCAATTCCCAGACCATGAAGTGTGGTGAAAAGTAAAATATACTTCAATTATTTGTAAATTATCGGATAATTTACGTGTACCTACTACGATAATGTTGCGTAAATGATTCGTTTATTCTTTGCGGAAATTTCTCTAACAAATACATATAAAACAGATCTTGTTGAAAAATATTGTTAATTTTAATGAATTTCATTTTCAAGATACTATATTATGTTAATTGGTGTTAATTAAGATAATGTGGCATGTTATTTTGTTGTTCAAACATTTGCAGTAATAACTGGAAACATAAATGTGTTTTCTTGAAACATCTACGTATTGTTTCAAATACAGTGAAGCCTTTCTAGTACAGGCACCTCTATATTGCGACACTTTATTACAGCGATTCCAAACCCGGGGTACGCGCGTAGTCCTTTAGGGGTACGATCGAATTGTACAACCGCTCAGGACGCTGTAATCTTAGGGGCGCAAAATTTTTAGAACAACCGGGTTTTTCCATTTTTCGTTTCCAATACTCGGAATTGCCTTCGTGTTTTTTTTGGCGGGAGGCCGCAAAAGTAAATTTTGAACAGGGCGCAACAGTAGTTTTTGAACAGGGCGCAACAGTAGTTTTTGAATAGGGGGCAACAGTAGTTTTTGAACAGGGCGCAAGAGTAAATTTTGAACAGAGCGCGAGAGTAAATTTTGAACAGGGCGCCGAAAGTTCTTGAGCCGGCACTGCTGAGCAGAAATAATCATTGGTACCGGTAACGTCAATTACAAAACAATCGGTTACTTTAGGGCTTCTGTAGAGTATTTACTGAAAAAATGTATCACTTTCCGTTGTTATTTTGCAGAATTGTTAACAAAACCGTCAATCTGCGAATGAAATTGGGCTCTATGTGAAAAGGGTTTAGCGTCGAAATATTTAAACTTTACAATTAACGCATTAAACTTTCATGTTGCTGTTTTAATTCCCTATATGCACATCGGGGAGAACTTGCTTGGCCCATAAGTGTCCATATTATAGAGAGAGGTTTTAGCAAAATAAGAATGATAAGACGCAGTGCCGGCTCAAGGACTTTCGGCGCCCTGTTCAAAATATACTCTTGCGCCCTGTTCAAAATTTACACCTGCGCACTTTCGCCAAAAAAAACGAAGGCAATTTCGAATACTGGAAACGAAACATATATATAAAAACTCGGTTTTTCTGAAAATGTTGCACCCCTAAAATTGCAGCGCCCTGAGCGGCCGCTCCGCTCGATCGTACCTTGAACCGGCCCTGATAAGACGTAAAATAGCTTCAGAGGCACCTTGTATAGTAAAGGTATGGGTTATTTTATCGGCGAAATCGAAACACGTTAGAAAGAAATGCTTTTTGATTATTTCTTATGTTTGTCATTGCCCTAATTCTATTCTGTTTAGAATTTAGAGAAAGTTACAATATAGATTGTGGACTTTTTTTTTGTAGTCGGAGATTCGAAAATCTGCTCTTTTCGGTCATTTGAATAATAAAAAATAACGGAAAATATATACCTACATTTAAATTTGCCATAAACCAAAACTTTGGTCTCAGCTCCGACATTGATTCTTTCGTCTATTATAAAAAATTCACATGTGGTTTACGTAATACATATTTAAATTATTCTTTGAAGTATCCAAAATTATTCCACTATATATTGTTCGTTTTTCTGTTTTTGTATTTAATGGTGTTCCAGTACAGCGAATTTACTATTACATAGATAATCGAACACGCAACAATAACTCGCTATATAATAACAAAAAAAACAGAAAGTAATATTTCTTCTAACAGTAAATATTTAAAGATCCGAATCTGTTAAGGCTTTCATTTAAAATGGAATAAAGACGTATGTAGTTCTCTACTTGTTATCTAAAAAATTTATGTTAATTGATTTTATATTAGATATACATATTCCATATCGATTCATATGATAAGGCAATTTATTATTAACTTTATTAGCTGACTAGTTTGTTGAACAATCAATATTTGTAATAAACTCTTTTAGGTAGGTTATCAGATCAAGATACTTTGGTTTATATACAGGGCCGGCTCGAAGCACTAAACCAACTAAGTAGTTGCATAGGGATGCTAACAATAGAAGTCGGTTATAACAACAAAACTAACACTGTCCGAACAGTGCCAATTCCATTCACTCACTTCACTCAAAAATCTGGACATGGCCATACTTGGATAAAAAGTCATTAAAAACGAGTCAATACATATCTTAAGAAATTGTCGTGTGTAAGTAGCAAGTGCCTGTTTATTTGGTTTATGATAACTAAATAAACTGTGTGTAAAGTAGCTACCATTTAAGATAAGAGAATAAAAACAAATCTCTGTAATGTGATAATTACTGAGTAGAAGGAAAATCATCATATATTCATTGATATGATAATATTAGGTGTAGATATATTAATATACTTGAGAAGGTGATTGAGATGATGAGGTGATGATCACTTAATTAATTAGAAATTTAAAAACTATTGAATTAAAGCGAGATATTATCATTGTTCTCAACATGTAATTGACGCAAATCAGATCTAATTAATCTATAAATAACAATAGATGAGTTTGAATACAAATAACAATTAATATATCTACATACATATAGTGCTTCCTTCCCGTTCATTCAATTTTTGAATCAACGAAATTTGATTACATCATTAAATTTTAATTTTGGCAACTACCACATGATACAGATATATATTGTGTCGACTATTACGAAAGTGGTCTTATTTTATAAATTTGCCAATAGAAATTCTACCAGGTCCGGTACAAATTACTGGGACCCGGCCATACAGTGGGACCTACTTATAGCGGGAACTGGCTTATGATGAACTGCCGTATATGTATTGTAATGTGTGTAAACCAATTTCGGATAAGATGAACATCGGGTTATAATGAACCCCTCGTGAAGTCCATTATAAGCGGGTTCCACTGTACTTCCTTATGAATATATCTAGAACATTCATCGGCATCCAAACCGAATCTCAACGGCCCTATTGATGTGAATCTTTTCAGATTAGGTACGGTTTAAATATTGAGAAAAGAGTGTTATTTTTAAAAATAACACATGTTCAACTCTATTTCTGGATTGATGCTTTTAATTCGGCATTCTTTTGAAATTGCTGCAGGCCGTTAGCGATTACTTGTTTTAAATAACACTGAAGACTCGATAGGACAGAAAAATTGATCTTCTTTTTATTAAATACATACGTTTTAAACAATACATATTGACTGCGCAATTTAACGCACAACTGAGGATGGACGTGTTTATCCGAAACCGGTTCTTATAATATAATAAACAATTAGAAGTAATAAAATTTGATTTTGGAATTTTCAACCAGTAAGAGTATTAATAGAATTTAAAATTCTCGTTTTAATAGTTTCTACTGATTTTATTTTTATCTCAAATGATAATTTTTTTTTTGAGTGAAAAATTACGCAACATGGCAACATTGCGTTTTTCGTGCTTCATTTAGTCACACCACGAACAGTGCTACAGTCGCCATCTAGTGTTGGCATTTTTAATTAGAATTACAGTAATCTTCCCAAATGTCAAATGTCATGAGTTGTCAATCATTTATGTGACAAGTGTCCCATATGTTTTATGTGATTCCACGAAAATCTCAAAATATTTATTGAATTTCTGATTGTTTTCCAATAATTTGCTAAAATACTTATTTAGATTTGATTACAAAAAAATATCTGCAATGGCTGATTGGGAAGAAATTAAACGTTTAGCTGCTGACTTTCAAAAGGTCCAACTCAGCTCGACATCACAAAAGTTTGTATTATTTTAAGCAAATTATACAAAATATATTTAAAAATATGCTTTTTCTTATAGATTATCTGAACGCAATTGTATTGAAATCATAAATCTGCTAAAAGAACGTAAAATCATTGATTTAATCCATACAGTTGATGGTAAAGAACTGTTAACAACAAACCAATTAATCCAAGATATACGTAATGAATTATACGTAAATGGTGGTCGTATTAATTTAGTTGAATTAGCTAAAAATATTGGTGTTGATCTAGCACATATCAATACACATATAAAAGATGTTTTAAAAGGACAAAAAAATCTCCATTCAATATTAGGCCAATTAATCGATCAAACTTATATAACAAAGATTGCTAATGAAATTAATGAACGTTTAATACAATATGGACAAATTAATATCAGTGATTTAACAATACAATATGATCTACCAGCTGAATTCTTACAACAATATATTGTTGAAAAGAATTTAGGTAAATTAATTCAAGCCCAACAGGATATCAATGATTCAAAGGTGTTCTTTACGGAATCGTTTATAACGAGATGTAAAGCAAAAATACGTGGTGCTTTAGCTGGTTTAACACGACCAACACCCATCACAACAATTCTAAATCATATCAATGTTAGTGAGAAGTTGTTCTTTTCATTATTTGATCAAGTTTCGATGTATGGTTCGTTAACGAGTCGTATGGCTGGTGCTCAATACATCCCCAATGTTTATGCAAGATCTCAAGTGAGTTTCTTTACAATTCTTTGGGGGAATTATGTAATAATTGTAGTGAAACACTGTTGTTTGTATTTTTTTGTTTTAGGCCAACGTTTCGTCACCGTGTGGTAACTTCTTCAGGGCTCAACTAGTCGATTACTTTGGTGTGATACATATACCACACGGTGACGAAACGTTGGCCCAAAACTAGAAAATTCAAACAACAATGTTCCACTACAATAATCATAAACAATTACGTAATAATTTTGTTGTTTGTTGTAGATGGAGTGGGTCAATAATTTCTACAAACAAAACGGTTATTTAGAATATGATACATTATTGAGATTGGGAATTTCTGATAGTAAAACATATATTAAAAAACAATTAAATAATGAAGAGATAATCTTTTTGAATTCTTGTGCAATCTCTAAACGTATTGTGGAACAAACTGAAGCTGATATAGAAGAATGTATATCAAGTAAAACATTATTAGATATACAAACAAATCTACCATCAATATTTAATGATGACGATATTGAATTGGTATTAAATCTAGCCTTATCAAAACAACGGCAACAACAAACAATTATTATAAATCATTTTATTATTAGTCAAGGTTTTCTCGATAATATCCTAAACGATTTAGATGGAATTATTCGAGAGAATGCAAAATTATTTGTTGATAATGGTAAATATCAACAATATCAAATGGAACAACAAAGTTCATCATCATCATTGAAACAACAACAACAACATCAAAAAATCGATGAATTTGTTGACGAAAAGGCGGATAAACGTGAGGAGCGCCGTAAGAAGGCGGCAGGTGGTAAAAGTGGTGGCGGTACACAAGGCCGTGAAACTAAAACCAAATCAACAAAAAAATCTAAACAACAACAACAATCAGTATCTAAACACGAGAGTGATGGAGAAATTGAGAAAAAATCAGTATTGCAGATTGTTACCGATGATGATGTACGTAAAACAATTGAATTAAAATTGGAAGAGGAGGGTGGTTTTGATGAATTAATCGATCCATTACTTGATTATCTGTTACCGAAATTGAATGAGAAATGTTTATTGATTGCTAGTGAGATTTATGCAACAACAATATCGGATCGTACAGCAAATCGTCGACAAACACACAATGAATTACAGAATAAATTGAATCTGTTAATTAGTGATGTACGTTTATTTGAGAAAGGCACCAAATTACTACCAGACGATCTACAGATACAATTAAATAAATACTTATTGAAAACATTATGTACAGATATTGTTACAGAAATACTAAATTATATTGCTAATGAACAAAATCTCGGTGTAATAACTGATAATTTTAATTATGATCAACGGATCAAATTCGTTAATGATTTACCGATTGAATATCGTAAGACAGTCTTACCATTAATTAAAACATTAATTGGACAAAGTGTTGATGATTTTATGCAAGCAATTGATGATGGTTTGAATGTATGTAGTATGATTATTAAGAAAATTGATAAGAAGAAAGATCGACAATTAATATTGAATCATAAACATGAATTATTAGAACAATTAAATAAATGCGATGATTTAGCATTAATTCTACATTTAGCTGTTTTAAGTATATTTACAACAGCTACACAATGTATATTGCATGCTAGTGGTCGACATATAGCTGCTATTCTAAATTATTTAAAACAATATTTGAATGAAGAACAGATGAATGAATTAATCTCATATCATGGTGATTATTCATATTTTATTAATTTATTTATTGTTAATAGTCATTGTTTTTTTGTAGATTTTGTTACATTAATGTTAAGTGGTGGTAGTGAGGCAGAGAATGCTAAAGAGAAATTAAAAGAGAAAGCATCTGTTGTGAAAAATATTGCAAATGAATTTAAAAAACCTGGAACTGAGAAGAGTTAACGTTAATTGTTCTCTAAAAAGTCTAAGTTTTATGCTTCTAGAGATGGTCTACATGGGTACCTAATCTCTCCTACATGTGTAAACATATTGTATATAATTAAAAAATCGTTATTGTAAAGCAAGTTGACAAGCAGAGGATGCATTAATAAGGTAAAACAAGAAATAAAAAGCATTTCTTTATAGTAGACAATTGAAATAGTATCATTTTGTACCTTGCACTTGAACAAACTTAAGCCCCTTTAGTTTAGTTTCCTTGAGGTTCCTTGGCGGTTCCAGCCCGCCTGAATTACGACCAACATTGATCTTTTGTTCTTAACCCTACAGCTAGATAGATAGATATTTAATACGGGGCTGGGTTTCCCCAATTATACTTAGACTCCAGTGGTCCATTGTAAGCCTCGATTTTCAGAGTTCCCTACAGTCCTGAGCCTTTGATAAAGCCCAGAATGTCTTCTGTGGATAGCCTCTATACCTTCCGAGGTTCGATGAACGGCAACCCGAACCAGCGGTGCCTCAGCTCAGAAAGCGCAGGGCATTCGCACAGCACGTGAGCCGCCGTCTCATCGTCCTCTGAGCATTTCCTACATGTGGGATCGTCTCTGACGCCCAACATTGTGAGGTGCCTGTTTAAGTGGCAGTGTCCTGTTAGGATTCCCTCACTTCATCGGTCGTTATGGACGTACCGGTTAAGTGGTTGAGTCTTATCCCTGCTAAGGCATCGCATTGGCATACTATGTGCTCGGAGGCTTCTTCGAAGTAACATAATCTGCATCTCTCACTGTCCGTTTTATCCAGTTAGGAGACCTGTAATTAGCCGCAGTTCGTTCCTTTTCAGGTGGAGTAGTTTTTTAGCATACTTTGGCGAACAGTCAATGAATTTTTCGCTTGTCTTTGTCCTGGAGATCTTATCCATTGGGACTTTTTGCAATTTCTTTCCCATTTGTGAATCTCCATCCATCTGTGGGTTTTTGCAAAGCCGCAAAACAGTTCTGGACCTACAAGTGGGTTCCTAGCACCTAGCATTGCTAGGTCATCAGCTAGGACATTTCCTTCTATTCCTTCATGGCATGACACCCATACTAGGGTAGGTTTATTGCCCTTTGCTAGTTGCTTTTGGGACTGTTTGCATTCTCAGAGAGATCTCGACTCAAAGTTGTTGACTTTTAGAGTTTTGATTGCTGTCTGGCTGTTTGTTCTAATATAGATCGTTGTACAGTTACGGGCGTCTCTTGGGTAAGAAATACTAGTATTTCCGTTCGTCTGGGTCAGGCTTTTTATCTCTTTAGAGTAGGAAGGGGGAGAGATCTTTCCTACTAGATTGGCCAGATTCTGGTCTGTGAAGCTTAAGTTGTCTTGTGGAGACGTAACTGTACCTTCTCCCTGCTTGATAAGCCCCATTACGTTTCATAGTAGATCCGTCACACTGGTTCCTCTTAAAATTGATTCAAGTTTTTCCTTACTAGTGGGTGTTTATTTAAAAGTGGGTCTTTTTTAATGAAACAAATCATCATTTAAAATAATTTTATTCAACAATTATCTTTCGTTTTACAGTCGTTCAATAAAATATAATTGCACTGATATGTATCCTTTTAAGTTAACATTTTTAACTTATTTTGATTAACAATTAGTAACAATTTTCTCTTAGTCATTATTGTCAAAATATCATCTTAATTATTAATTATATATTATCTATATATATATAATAATAATAAAAAAACAAATTCGGTTAATATCCTCAACTAGATTTAGAAAAATTTGTATAAAACTTATAAAATAAATGCACAAACATTAATTTAGTTAAAAATTGAGAAATATTAAATTAAACAAAGAAAAAAAAATGGGAATTTTTGGTGGAAGACAGACGAAAACAAACGATATAGCTAGCAGAATAAATTGTGAAGCGAATGATGAAAAATTAAATAAATTAAAGACAAAAAACATTTAAAAAAAAAAAACAAAAACTATAAGTCGTGTCATGTTTTTTTGCACGTGTGTCACACGGGACCATCTTCTTCTTGGTAGTCCATGGTCTCTGTAAACAATAAATTTTCAAAATTATAATCATAAAGAAGTTTTCGGTCATTTTATTCTGCTTGCAACATCGTCTGATACATCTAAATATTTTCGTATAAATCGTATCGATATTACAAGCTAATTGTAAGATTTTCGTTGTTATAACACCACTACCCAGAAAGTTCTCTGTGTGAGACACGTGTTCTAATAAATGTGTTTTTCGTTTCTTAAACAAATTATTTACTGATTTGTTTTTCTAAAAATCATTAAACACAATTATATACTAATCAGAATGCGTTTTATAGATCGTATTTGATTCGAGCCAATTGTTTTATTCTAAACAAACAAACAATACACAAGATAGTAAATAGTAAGTTAGGATGACTTTTTTTTTCTCCTCAGTGTCTAGTCATAAATCCGCCAAAGTAATTGTATACTTAATTGCCTTCAATTGGCTGTTACATTACAAACTAGGAAATGTCATCTTTCCTATCTATTACTACTACTAGTCGGTTTAATAATAAATCATCTTCGAGATATGGAAAGAAATTTTTTTTCTTTTTAAACAAAAATGCCGACAATTAACAGTGTCTGTGGTGGACTTTGTGGGTAGATTCGTATGTCGACCACAAATGGATTGTAATTTTATCCTATTTTAGAAATGATTCGAGGGGGAGGATATTTGATCGTCTAATAATAATAATAATCTAGACTCGCCTTGAACGAATTATAAATATGTTTGATTATTTCGGACAAAAAATCTAGAATTAATAGAAATAACAACTGATATGAGTAGGTCATATGGTAATTTGTATGAAATTATCTGAGCAGTGGTGATTTTTTTAAGTAATATCATCACAATATTATATTTACAAATTTAAAATAAAACTTATCACAGTTATTTATTTAGAACAAACAACAAAATAATAATAATAGTAATTATATAATTGTTGTAAAATTTGATTTGTTGAACACTAGACTGGATCACTAGCCTTTAATTTTTGGTAAAAGTCCACTAGATTTGTTTCACAATACCGAATAAGAATAACGACGTTTCTCATTGTTTTCATCGTCAATATAGATACATTTCGATAAGGAATCGGTTGATAATAGCCTACCTGATGGATGATGTTGTTCACCATTCGATAACATGGCTTTATTCGATAGTTCTTCTTGTACACGTGGTCGATTGATTGTTGTTGGTGTTTTTGTACACCATGTTAAAAACATAACAAATGATCCAATAGTTGGTGGTATACCAGCCAATATAAATGGTAATGTATAACTTTGTTGACTTTCATATATTTCACCAGCTATATAAGGCCCAATAGTTAATGGTATTGAACAGATGCCTAATAAGAAACCGATAGCTTGTGTTGCACCATCCGGACCACAAATATCAAATGCAATCGGTCCTAATAAACTAATGAAACAACCATCAAATAAACCCATACCTAATGAAATCACCAATAATAGTGCAAACGAAGATGTGGTAAATGGTAATAGTATTGTTAATACACCAATACCAAAGAAGGCGATTTGTTGTAATAGTATTCGATTAATTTTTGGAAAATCGGCAATATAACCGAATATTAAACGGCCAACACCTGATGTTATACCAATACACAATACTGGTAGTTTCCCATCGACATCTTTTTGAAAATCCGCTTCAACAAACTTCAATATATAGACGTATGGTATAAAATAGCCAAATAAACAACCGGCTATAACTACTGTCCATATAACATATTTCTTATTCTTCCATATCGGTATATTGAATAGATCTCGTAGTTTGATACGTTTTGCTGGTATTTTCAAATTAACAGGACGAAATAATAACGCTATACCCATTATACAACTGGCTATCAATGCTAATAATCGTAATGTCCAGATAATGCCAAAATTTCGTAAAAACGCCGTCATTATATATGGCATCATAATTGTAAAAATTGAACTTCCAGCTGTAACGACACCATTAACAACACCCAAATGTCGTTTAAAATAATGACCAAGTACAGCTAATGATGGTGTATATGCTAATGCACCACCGAAACCATACATACAGCCAAATGTTATACATAAGGCGATCACATTATCAACAAAGAACGATGATAGAAACATACCACCAGCAGCTATTGCACCACCCAAAAATGTTGTCATTCTTAAACCAATCGCATCGGTTAAGACACCAGAAACGGGTGATATAGCGAATGTAGCACCCATTGCCAAAGAACCTACTAAAGCTGAAATCACAAAAAAATAGAAAATAATAATAATAACGTATGCATTGTTGTTAATCTTAATTCAATATTCGCAATACTAAAGAATCTTTTTGTTGTCAAAATTTTGAAAAGTCTATTTAAAAAGTCTCCTTGGTCTATAGTCGTGGACAAAATTATTAGACACCCACGATTTGTGTTGGAGTTGTGGGACCGTCTATTGAAAAGATATGTTGACATGGGATTTCACGTACTGTATTTCAGCAAGATAAAGGCCCATGCCACCCATCAAGGGCCAGTATGGCATGTTCTCACGGAAAGGGGTGAAGTTCTGGAATGGATTCCACAAACTGCAAATCTCAACTCCATTGAGCATTTACGGGCTATGTTGGAACAGAATGTTCGCCAGCACCGATGTAGGTACTACTAAAACACGAATTAGAGAAGATCTTGATGGAAGAATGGGAACAAATATCACCTGAATATCTACATGAAAGTCACTTTTCGCCCATTTGCCAAATCGCATTGCTGCGGTAATGCGCGCCAAAGGAGGACCAACAAAATATTACATTGCGTTGTATAACACGTAAATACGTACGTCTATAACACTCTTATCAATTTTCCAGTCCTACGGTGCTCAAACTTCTAGAGGTGCCTAATAATTTCGTCCACGACTGTATAAAGAAAAAACTCAAGAATTATAAGGTCTTTGCCGCTTTTTGGCGACGCATCGTACTCGTATAAGTATTTGAAGCGTAGGTATTGTTAAATAATGTCATTAATTGACGTATTTGATTAGCAGAGAATTTCTCCACTCTGTAGTGGGGTTTGTCTTAGTCTTATCTAGAGATTATATCGTCTTATCACTTGCTAGGTGCTGTGGCGGATCTAGGCATTTGGGGGCCCTGAGATTTATTGTCTTTAAGGGGCCGTGAAGCTCATGTTTTGTAAGGATTCCTCAATAACGTACACCAAAAGAAAGACAGATTGTATTACCGAGCTTAAGCTTCCGGAGATCCTGGAATCTAATCAACTGGATCAATTCATTATTATTATTTTTTTAAACCATCATTCTACCTATATCACTGATACGTGAGCTAATACATCGTCAACATCCTTGGTTCACTCTTGGCAAGAATGCTGTTCCCTTTGCTTTTGCTTATTATTTCGAATTTTTACTTTAACTAGGCACCGGGGTCCCTGAAGCTTAAGCTTGATAAGCTTCATTATAGATCGGCTCCTGTCTGTGTGTTGTCATTGTTTTGTCGCGACACTGAATCTATTCACTATTCAAAGCGGATTGAAGACACTCAATCACCCAAACACGGTTCCTGTTTTGACTAGGAAAAACTTCTACTAAAGGCTAAAGTAAGAGAATCATCCCCTTCAGTTCAAATTTTTTTTGGGTCCATGAGAGTCACGATTTTACCATAATCAGGTCCATATACTATGCTATGCCATGCCATATGCTAGTTACGGCTCTGCAAATATTTTGGTTTGACCTGTTTTTCTCAATTCGGGTAGGTGTATGTTATTCCTGATTTTAAAATATAATCGTTTTAGATTGTTTTTGAAAAAATTTGGAAATAACTTGGACTACTTTCTAAAAGAAAAAAAGTGAAGGGGTGTCCAAATGAAATAAAAATTTGAATGGCCATCAATAATTAAAAGACTGAATTCAATTTTCATTGCCTTCTTTCGATTAAATTGTCAAAAATCAGTATCTACTTTTTTAAGATCTTAGGGGAGAATTTTCTCTCCTAAATTAGTAGCTTTTCTCTCGCGTAACAAAAGGCAGATATATCTTCTCCCTTTTTAAAAACAACTAGAAAGCTTCCTTTTTCATTTTTTTAGACAAAAAAGAGGCAAAAATTGGAGGGGAAAAGTCTTCCCGTGTTCTAATGAAAATGATCACCTGTACGTAAAATTGAAAGGAAACATCAAGCAGCAGGAATAACTTGATCGACAATGTAAGATGAAATTCTGAATAAAGTTTCAGTTTTGTAGAGTATTTCCAAAGTGTGTCAAAGAGTACAGGGTCGTGCAAATGAAGAGTGCAATTTGAATCTAACCACTCTATATTTTTCCTATTTAGACACCCGAAGCCCCAAAAGCCCTTTACATCACTATAAAAGAATATGTTTTTTACATCTTTTCTGTTTAATCTGTTGCAAAATTCATTAAATGCAAATCGTCCAAAAATAAGCAAATATCAGACAAGATAAAAAACTGTATAAATTTTATTGCCTTTTTGTCGTGTCTCGTAAAAAAACACGATTATTTTAGCTTCTGTTAATTACACAAGCACGAACATACGCCTAGCGCACATTAGGTCAATATACGCTTTTCAATTTTCTGATCAACAACCGCCACACATGATGATATTCTCTTTGCCAGTTGGGTTTTTTTTTGTTTTGATAACATTATCAACTGAACACAGTTGTTACTAACAAGTTTGTCAATAGAAATAATATTCTTTTTTATTTTTAGAAGAGAAAAAAAGCTTCTGATTTCTGAACTTTTATTGTTGACAAGTCTTTAATGAATCCCGTCTAAACAAATAAATAACAAGAATTTGATAAATTGAGTCCAAAAATTGAAGCAACTATTTAAATTTTCGATTAAACCAAACAAAAAAATCTATAAATTTTACCTATAATTTATTAGTTAATTTAAAATTTAAATATGAAATTGGTATCTGATTTTTTTGCGGTGTAGCCTTGAACTACACGTAATATGATGTAAAATCATGCGATAAGCATAAAAAAATTTTAACAATAGAAAATTTATTCAATGATAAGAGTGATCAATTTCCGGAGAACAAGCATATGTGTGAACGTCATGATTTCCGGTTAATGTAAACACTGACATGTGGGGGAGCTTTTTATCTATTGCGACACGAAAATTGGTCTAAATTATATAGAAAATAGCCTTTTTTGTTGTTGTTGTTACTATTGTCAATATTTACGTTTCTTATTGAATTTTATTATTATTTTAAATGTTAATTAGCAATTTTTCGTAAATAGAAATGTTACGATTTCTAGTGAAAGACTTGATAACACCAATTTATTGTTTTTCCGAAGAATTGTCCTACAAAAATGCCCAATTTTATCTTTTATAGACATGTTTTGTTGATGATATTATTGTAATGATGACAGGCATGAATTACTGAATTTTTTTGTAATAAAGGTTTATAGTGCAATAGTTGCAGCAAAACTTGAGCCTGATCTGGCGCTGATCATCCAGTCAAACTCTCCTAAATTTAAATAGATACAACATAAAGAAACAAAAACAAAACCTGGGAGACCTCTAAAAATACACCCACCATCCGGTTATACGCAACAAGAAATGTTAAATTCTTCGCTAGACTATCAAAGGACTTTGTATGAAAAGTGGTAACTTACCAGCTTTACTGGATGGATTTTCGATACCTTTCATTTTGAAAATATCATGAAATTCCGCAAATAGCACCCCATAAGAATTGATAACACCAAACAGAATCCCATTACAGAAGAATGATCCGATCATAACTGACCATGCTCGCATACCACCATCAGGTGGTACAAATCCATCACCATCACCAATATCATTATCATAGTTATTTGATTTTCGATTAATACCAGTCCCATTTTGAATTTTCTTAACATTGATCATATTATCCTGTTGTGTCATTGTTAAATTACTCTCCACGTCTTCAACCATTTTTTTTTTTTTTAATTAAATTTTCAACAATTATAATACAAGGCACTTTCACATATCACTTAATTTATTGTCGATATTTTTGGCTTTATTTTGAAAAAAAAATCGATAATCGAAAAAAAAATTGGAAAAGCTCGATGAACTCACGTGGAGCACCAGCAGATGATCAGCTGTGTTGTCGTCCGGCTTTAGTAGAATCTCTCTCTCAATAGAGAGTCACGAGAGTCACTCCTCTGACCTAATGTCGAATAAGGACTGGTGTAAAGAGAGTTGTAAATTATTTGGTCGAATACTACGACGTCGCCGCCGTCGTCTTTATCGTCGTCGTCGTCGAAAAGGCGCCTGCGCTCTTTCAAATAATCTAAGATAATCAAATGTGATCAAATTTTATGTTTGAATAAGATTTTATTACAAGAATTTCATACTGAAATTTAACTATCTGTGATAAATCAACAGCTAACTTCAAGTATTTCCGTCATTTCTAGTCAATTTTTAACGTTATCATCGAAAATTTACCAAATTGTTAGAAATTTATACCAAAACCACATAGTATGGAAAATATTTAGTTTGTTTTTTGCCTTTTTTTATGGTGTTGTAAACAAACAGACTTCCGCGATTTGTTAACTGATTAAAAATAGGGACACTTGTTTACACCACATTTTTATAAATAATCTTTGTTGTGTGGGAAAAAAAATTATATTGAAAAAGTCTGGGAACCACAAAAAATGTGGGTTTGTGTTTACATTTTTCTAATAAAATACACAAGAAATGGAATCTAAGAATATGTCTCGCAGATTTTCCAAATTTAGAAATTCATTACCAAAAATACCGCACAATTTATCAGCCCCCAGATTCATGGGACCTCCCACACTGCAGTGACTGCATGGGTGCCTGTTACGGCCCTGCCGCTTTGCATCGTCTTCAATTTGAATTAATAAATACACCCAAACCTGTTTTTACACGGTCGTTTTTTACACGATTTTGAAATAACACGGTCTGAAAAAAAAATCAGTTTTCTTATTACACGATTTATTTTCAATTAACACGGTTCGGTAAGAGTAGGGCTCTTGGGTCTAGCCCATTTCCCGTGGTCGTACGAAGTTGAAATTTTGTGGACACACTATATGATTCACGAGGATAACAAAAATAAAAGAATTACCCCGAAAAACCACCCCGCCTTCCAGGGGTAACCACCCCTATTTCAATCCGTAGAGGCAAAAGGACCTCACCAAGCGAAAGAGGAGGTCTCAAAACGTAAATATGAATTTTTTGAAATTTTCAGCTAGCGCATTTCCTCCCCACATTAGAGGGCAATTCATGCTTACGTTTTGACACATTGTGCTTCGTTTGGTGAGCGCCTTTTACCCCTACTGGATGAAATAGGGGTGGTTTGGGGGTGTTTACCTCATAAGGGGTGTTTTTTCGGGGACGATTTCTTTCGATACGGAATGGTTTCCGTATATCATTTTGCGTTTAAAGCTAAATGATTTTTAAGGTCCAGAACCAATCTTCCATTTTTCCATATGGCCAGTATATATTTTTACACGTTTTTTTTTTAACACGGATTTTTCAGGAACGTATCTACCGTGTAAAAACAGGTTTGGGTGTAATACAAAAGTATTACGCGTCCAAGCTAAGAAGAACTTTGAGCAGGAGTGCGTAATGCACTTTGACAATGACGTACGTCAACCATACGCAAACTTGGTTCTTCTTAGCCTGGACGGTTAATAGAACATTAGATTTTCGCAGTAACGAGGTGGTTATTTCCTATGGGATGCACTATTCTTATATAGACATTTTTCTCTCCTAGGTCCATCCCTTAAATCTTAACAAATAGGTAAATATACGTATTATTTGATTAACTGACATTGTTTGGTATTTATTTGTGATAATTTACACAATAGATGCATTAAAATTGTCTGTGTACGGCTGAATCGGGCGTACGATTAACCAGGAAACTATTCTTCCCGATCATCCCGGAAAATCGCAGGAATATCTTTTCCCTCTAAAAGTAAAGAGCAGGGGTGGCCAACTTGTTTGTTTTTGAGATCGACTTTCTTCATAAAAAGTTAGTCACGATCTACCTATCACGATATTCAAACCCCTGTGCTAATAATGGCGCTTATTTCAAACTAGCTGTTTTGCACTGCTTCACCGGCGTGGTTTCAGGATAAGACCCAGACTCAGAGGGATATTTAGCGCCGAGCGAGCGAGCGAGCGACGTGCCAGGACAACCGTAATAGCTTGACTCTCACCTAATACGAGAGCGCATACAACTCAGAGGCCTATATTTCGGCTTCTACTGAACTGATTCAGATGAAACGAAGTGGAGATTACTTTTGGAAGTCTCTATTGTTCAACTGCCAAGTTTTATTGGAAACGAATTAACCATTTCACCGCCAACATTTCTCAAACGATCCAATAAACAGGCAAAATTTGTAAACCTTGTGAATTTCGTCTCTGGATCATTGTCACTATTACGACAAAACATCGATTACACAAACTGACACTACAGTTTTATCATATCAGTATAAATACGGCTGTTGGCCACCACTGGAATAGAGCTGTTTTTCTCTTTTTTTTTAGAAAGAGAGGGGTAAAAGTTGGGCGAGGGAAATCTCCTAAAGACGAGTATAATAAATAAAAATTATTGCGATTATCTTTGACCGTTAACGTAAACATTAACGTACGGTTGATTTATTTCAATTCTTTAATAGTAAAAATTAGCGTTAGAATAAAATTTATTTGATAATTGTCTAGTGTGGAAATTTATAATTTAATTGAAATAAATTAAAGACACGAGACAACCTAATAAAGTAACAATTTATTTTAATGTTTTGTTTATTTATTATTAGTAAAGC